>ML387193.1:14178-41531 GCA_005239525.1 Nicotiana knightiana | reverse complement strand
ATGTCACTTTAAGTGGAAAAACTCCCATACCCCTTTGGGGCTAATAAAAAGGGAGGTGTGACACACATTAACCACATCAATAAAAGTGCGGATATAAATCCGACATAGCTACTAGACAGTGCCATGGGATGATCCAAGCCACAAATCACTCGGTGTACGCCCGCACGCCCGTCACTTGGCATGAGCGTCACCTAAATTATAATTATATAGCATATAGTTCGGGGTTTCGAACCCTCAAAATCCAGTTTGGAAACATTACTTACCTCAAAACCGGCTAAAATCCTAGCCCTCAATGCCTTTGCATCTAGACTCGGCCTCTGATTGCTCCAAATCTACCAAATATCAGATTTACATCATTAATATATGCTAAGGAACGAAGAGCACTCGAAAATTATCAAATTCAACCAAAATTTTCGAAATTGGCCAAACCCGACCCCCGGGCCACGTATCAGAATTTGATAAAAATCACATCACAAGAATCCTCATCCTCCCACGACTCTATACATACCAAGAACATCAAAATCAGACCTCAAATAACCCCTCAAATCCCCAATTAAACGTCTCTGATTTACAAGCCCTAATCCCCCAAATTACACCATTAAAATCCACAAATTTCGTGATTAATCAGTCAAATACCAACATAGAATCGAGTATTCAAAAACGTTACCTCAATGCATATACCTTGAATCCCTCTTCAAAATCCCTCAAAAATCTCCAAACTCGTCTTCAAAAATGGTGAAATATAAGAAAATTCGCGAAGGCATCCTTTTATACTTTCTGCCCAGTGACAACCGCACCTGCGGAATATTTCTCGCACCTGCGGTCCCAGGTGCGCACATGCGAGATTTCATTAAAAGGCCAACTCCACACCTGCGTCTTCACAGGTGCGGGCAATCGTCTGCATCTGCGGTCCTTCTCCCCCTTAGCCATTTCCACACCTGCGATGCCTAATTCGCACTTGCGGCCACCACTCCGCATCTGCGGAAATCACAGAACATATCACACCAGCAACCTTCTTAGGCCAGAAGCTCCTCTGTTAACCATCCGAATCATTCCGAGGCCCTCGGGACCTCAACTAATTGTACCCACAAGTCACAATTGATCACCTGAACTTAGTCGAACCCTCGGAACACCCAAAATAACATTGAAACACCAAATCAACCCATGATTCAAGCCTAAGGATTTTCAAACTTTCCAGAATCACCAACGATGCCGAAACTACTCAAAACTCGTCCCAATGACCTAAAAATTTGAACACATCCAAAATGACGCCACGAAACTGTTCCAAATTTCAGAATTCCATTATGACCCCGATAGCTAATTTTTCGATGCCGACCAAAAATTGCCAAAACTCAATTTCGCCAATTCAAGCCTAATTCTACTCCGAACCTCCAAACCACATTCCGAACGCACTCCTAAGTCCCAAATCACCTAACAAAGCTATCCGAGCCCTAAAATCTGTATTTCGAGGTCGTTTACCTATTAGTCAACTTTTGGTTGACTTTTCCAACCGCAAGTCCAACTTAAGAGACTAAGTGTCTCATTTATCACCACGACCACTCCGAACCAGAACCAACCGACCCCCGCACAACATAACTGAGCCAAGCAACACATGATAAAGTAGAAGCAAGGAAAATGGTGCAAATCTCACGGAACGACCGGTCGGGTTGTTGCAAAATTCCAACTTTTTCCTTATTGGGCCAAAATCCCTTTTTGAGTGCATTAACTATTTAAACAATCTGAAAATCTAAACTTTGATTCTAACTAAACCCAAAACTCACTGTTGTCCGAGTTCTAAAAATAATTAATTCACAAAGAAGCATTCAAAATTTCTCATCAAAGATGCAGTAACAGAACCCAAACAAACACATGGAAAAGGATTCAATAGCAAATGAATTTTTTTTTTAAAAAGACCACTAAGAAATTCGAATAGCAAAGGTAAGAATGAACCTTTATATTCAGCAAATAAACTTCTTCAATAGAGGAAAACACGAAGCTCCCAACATCAACAAAATACATGAATCCAAAGATTACAACCCCAACAAATATCTCGAACAAAATCTGCGACATGAGCACTCGAACGACAACCTCGACTCTCTTTGTGATGATTTAAGATCTGATTGGAGTTGGTTCTTAGACTGATTTACAGCTGAGTTTGAGCTCTATTTTTTTAATGTTTTTGGAGCTGATCCAACTGCTTTCTCGAGGCTGTTTTGTGGTGTCATAGATCTGATTTTTGAGACTATTTTTTGGAGCTAAAACAATTGGTTTTTCATGGTTATGGAGGTTTAATAAAGTATGGAGAAGGAATTCATTAACAATTATGGACTGGTTTTTTAGGAGTGAGGTCGAGAAGATGGTGCAACGCTTAGGGATTTTTTTGCCGCCTACTGTTTCTCCGTTTTTACTCTTCTCCGTCTTTCTATTTTTTTTGCCCCCCCCCCCCCCCCCCCCCCCCCAAGCCCCTTTTTGTGTGTGTTTTTTATATAGCTGATGGGTTCAATTATTAGCCAAGAAAAATAAAAGTGTATAGTATGTAGGTGATGTGCACAGTGTAAAATATGTGTCCTATAGTGCAATATGTGTCGTGAGGGAAATTGTGCAGGTGTGTTAGTGTATTGGGATTGAAGGAATCTTTTTTGGTTAGAAGAAAGAGAATAGAGAGGTCAATCTTCTAATTTTATTGGGAAGGAAGAGGATAAGAGAGCATCCTAGCTAAAGGACAAAAAATAGAATGAAAATTAGCTCTTGTTTTTCCTTTTGATTTTCTTTTCAAAAATAAAGAATAGAAAAAATAAAAATACTAACCCTTACTAAATTAAAATAGCAAGATAATAATACTAATCACTCAAAATTTATTTATTAAGACCTCTATCTCTGAAAATTAAACTAAACTAGATTAAAAATACATTTTCTTTTGGAAATTTTTCTTTCTTCATGAATGAGAATAAAACTTATATTAAAATGTGACTCTTTTTATAATTTTCAATTTTTTTAAAAGTAAAACCTATAAAAAGGTGAAACAAAAGCTAAAATATAAAGATTAAACCTAAATAATATTTACATACTAAGAAGTGGTGAAAAATTTAAATACGGTAAAAAATTAGGCGCTCACAGTTACCCCTCTTTGCTTGGAAACATGAAGAGTTTTCAGGCAAAGACAAAGTGAGCCGTGTGGATAATTTTTGAACATATCGTTATTCAACAGAGGTAGAAAAAAAGAGAAAAAAAAAGGTGCAACCAAGTCCTGGTTTTGGACAGCCTACATATCCCAGGTTATAAGGGAATCAGGTCGCGTGTAGTTCATAGGTGAATGAAGTGATGGAATATGAGTTTGAGAGTCGAGTGAGGTCCCGTCGAGCCTCCGTTCCGCGGTCCTGTTATTACATTAAAAACAAAATAAAAAAGACTAACTAAGCCTGTCAGCTATGAGTTACAAGATTCCTATCTATAAGTCTTCTGAAGCTTGATCTTGGGTATTGAATGGTCTTCATGCAGACTCTGATCTGAACCTTGATGCTTGCTAGCTGCAGGTGTCAGTTCATTCTTCCAAGGCTTCTTCTGATAAAACGGGGAATGCAGTGCTCGTGACTTCGGCCATGTCTTGAGCAGTTCACCTCTCTGATTTGCTTCTGCATTTTTTGTTTCACTTTTTTTTTGTCTCTCTTTTTCTTAGTTTTGGATTGAGACTTCTTCTTTTGGTCATCTCAAACCATGTGCCTCGAAATAAAACCTGCTCAGACATAAAACAAAACAAACGAACAAAATTTTTCTGCCCCAATTTTCACTAGAAAAATTTCATGAGTTATTGTAACAAAATCCTAAACTACTTTATTGAAAGCAATAAAAGGCCAAGAATGGTGTATCCTGAAAAGATCATGATTTTTTTTTTGTTTTTTTGTATGTTTTTTTGTGTTTTTTTTCTTTTCTTTTTTGCGGATAGTGTTCCTTTATTTATGATCAACTTGACTAGGGAGTATGTCTCCTAGGGTGAAACTTCAATGACTCAAACTAGGAAGTGTGTCTCCTAGGGATGAACTTAAATGACCCAAACTAGGAAGTGTGTCTCCTAGGGGTGAAATATCAATTTAGGAAGTGCGTCTCCTAAAAGTATATCCAGAAAGTCCCAGACTAGGAAGTGCGTTTCCTAGGGGTGAAACTTTTAACCTAAAATTAGGAAGTGCATCTCCTAAAGAAATAAAATTTGAAAAATCCAAACTAGGAAGTGCGTCTCCTAGATTTGAGATTAAGCTTGCTGAAAACCATAAACTTAAGCTTGACTAAAGTAAAAACTGACCCTATTCTCCAGGCGGGACCCCTGTTTCAAGAAAACTAAATATTGATAACTTAAGAAAACTAAAAATTGACCCTTCTTTTTTTTTCAAATTCAGACTTCCCTTTTTTTTTATATTGGTATCCTAGAAGAAAGTACATCAGACTAAGTTTTTTTTTCTTGTTTTTGCAGGAACTTAGGAGAAAGATTCATCAGACTAAGATTTCTTTCCTAGGAGAAAACTCATCAGACTAGGTCCTTTTTTTTTAATTTTATCTTAGGAGAAAGATTCATCTTACTAAGATTTCTTTCCTAGGATAAAGTTCATCAGACTAGGTCTTCTATCTTAGGAGAAAGATTCATCAAACTAAGATTTCGATCCTAGGAGAAAATTCATCAGACTAGGTTTTCTTATCTTAGGAGAAAGATTCATCAGACTAAATTTCGATCCTAGGAGAAAACTCATCAGACTAGGTCCTTTTTTTTAATTTTATCTTCAGAGAAAGATTCATCAAACTAAAATTTTGATCCTAGGAGAAAATTCATCAGACTAGGTCTTTTTTTTTTTGGTATCTTAGGAGAAATATTCATCAGACTAAGATTTCGATCCTAGGAGAAAATTCATCAGACTAGGTCTTTTTTTTGGTATCTTAGGAGAAAGATTCATCAGACTAAGATTTCTATCCTAGGCGAAGTTCATCAGACTAGGTTTTCTATCTTAGGAGAAAGATTCATCATCCTAAGATTTCGATCCTAGGAGAAAGTTCATCAGACTAGGTCTTCTATCTTAGGAGAAAGATTCATCAGACTAAGACTTCGATCCTAGGAGAAAATTCATCAGACTAGGTCTTTTTTTTTTAGTATCTTAGGAGAAAGATTCATCAGACTAAGATTTCTATCCTAGGAGAAAATTCATCAGACTAGGTCTTTTTTTTTTAGTATCTTAGGAGAAAGATTCATCAGACTAAGATTTCTATCCTAGGAGAAAATTCATCAGACTAGGTCTTTCTTTTTTTTTTTTTGGTATCTTAGGAGAAAGATTCATCAGATTAAGATTTCTATCCTAGGAGAAAGTTCATCAGACTAGGTTTTCTATCTTAGGAGAAAGATTCATCAGATTAAGATTTCTATCCTAGGAGAAAGTTCATCAGACTAGGTTTTCTATCTTAGGAGAAAGATTCATCAGACTAAGATTTCAATCCTAGGAGAAAGTTCATCAGACTAGGTCTTCTATCTTAGGAGAATGATTCATCAGAATAAGATTTCTATCCTAGGAGAAAGTTCATCAGACTAGGTTTTCTATCTTAGGAGAAAGATTCATCAGACTAAGATTTCAATCCTAGGAGAAAGTTCATCAGACTAGGTCTTCTATCTTAGGAGAATGATTCATCAGAATAAGATTTCTATCCTAGGAGAAAGTTCATCAGACTAGGTTTTCTATCTTAGGAGAAAGATTCATAAGACTAAGACTTCGATCCTAGAAGAAAGTTCATCAGACTAGGTTTTCTATCTTAGGAGAAAGATTCATAAGACTAAGACTTCGATCCTAGAAGAAAGTTCATCAGACTAGGTTTTCTATCTTAGGAGAAAGATTCATCAGACTAAGACTTTGATCCTAGGAGAAAATTCATTAGACTAGGTCTTTTTTTGTTTTCTTATCTTAGGAGAATGATTCATCAGACTAGGACTTTTTATCCTAGGAGGAAAAACGTGAAGAGCAACTGAAAAGCTGGTAGTAGATTTTGAAATCTTTTCTTACTTATTTTGACACGGACTGACTTAGAGTGAAGGACCACAATGAAGCAAAGAAATAGTATTAACAAGAAATGCCCCTGTCGTAGTGACAAAAGGAAGAGTTTTTTTTTGTTTTTTGCGGTAACTAGCCTTATTGATCATGACATGCATTTTGGACTTAACGACCGATTTATCAAACTAATCCAATCTTCCTTTTTTACCATTTTTATGACCTTTGAAGTCGGGCTTGTTCATGCCAATCATTTCCATCAGCTTCACGACTCACTTTCGACTAGTGGTGCCCCGAGGGGTTTTCACCAACTCTCTCATTTATTCATCTCTACTTACCGTGGCCTTACAGTGCCCGTGAAGGTTTTCACTAGTAAGACTCTCTCATTTTTCTTTTCTTTTTCTTTTTCTTTTGCTTTCTTGCGTGAGCAACTTGACAGTGTTCTATGCCGCGTGACAATTATTGCTCATTGCATACTTGTCTTGGCATTCTTGAAGGCTGATCATGAGGTCTTTATTTGGAAGGTTTTTGGATAGGGTTGGAAAGAAGAGTCGGCATGAAGGCTCAAAGTAGACTCAAAATGAGGGGTTGTAAACTTATAACTCTTGGAATCGACTCTTTCAAAAGTGAAATAAAATCTTTGCGCCAATTTCAAATACTGGGGATTTTATTTTTGGATTTTTTTTACTCTTATTTGGTTGGACCGAACCGTGTAAGGCTTCCTAAGTATCCTTTTTTAAAGGAATCAGGTCTAACGTTGTTCAAATGTCTGACCTAACTATATTTTTTCACCTTTCTTTCTGTTTCTTCTTCTTTTTTTAGTTTTTTTTTAAAAACAAGTTGCCCCAGCCTTTATTCTGGGGACATTGACCTTTGACTGCTCTTTCTTCTTTCTTTTTAAATTTTTTTTTCACTTGAACTTCCTAAGAGTTGCCCCAATTTGTACTCTTGGGGCACATACTTTTCTTTTTTTGTTTGACTCTAAACTTGATTCCAAAAGAGAGTAGTCAAAGAAAATAACACGGGCACAAAAGCGGTAGCGAAAGATATAAAGTGTTTGGACAATAGAAAAAGGGCCTCCCAGCCTCGAGAACGCCAAACATATTATCTTTTCGCGATCATAGAATTGATAAACACGTCTATCTTCTTGGTGTGTCATGGTCGAAAGACACTTTCCATCCATTAATGTCAAACTTTCGACCAAGCTTCAATTGATTCAATATCCTCAAGACTGATCTTCACAATGATTTGAAGGTCAATTTTACTCGACCTTAATTCCAAAGTATTTCAATTCTTTATTCATCCTCAAAAGTGTCTTGTTCTCAGTTATCCAATTTAAGCTTAAATTAATTTTCTAAGATCTGGCCAAAAATTCCGCATGCATGTCATATCACTAAAACTAGCAGGAAAAGAACTAAGCATGGAATGACACAAAAGGACAAACTTTATTTCATTGAGTAAACAACAAGACAAACGACCTAATGTCACAACCCAAACCGATGGGCCGCGACGGGTGCCTGAGTCCTACCTGTCAAACACCCCTAAACATGCGTCTAAGATATGAACCTGATTAACCATCTGCTGAATTACGAGAATAACGTACATGAAGGAAATCTGCACAAAAAGTCATACATACATATACGTACAACATACGTAGGACGAGCCGACAAGGCTTCTATAGACAACTATACATCTCAAAACTGGAAGCCGGCAAGGCCACATACTATCCAACTAGACATACTGTCTACAGGCCTCTAATAGAAACATAATTGTACAAAGAAGGGACCGAGCCACGTCATACCCATATATATATACAAACGTATCGTACCAAAATAAAAAAAAAAGCAACTCTGGATTAAGTGGAGCACGCCAACTCTCGCTGATCAGGGATCCTAAGAAGGGGGACCGTCAATTTGCCTACCTGCACCTGCGGGCATGAAATGCAAGCCCTGGGAAATAGGGCGTCAGTACAAATAATGTACTGAGTATGTAAGGCATGAAAATCAGTACATAAGAGACATAGATGAAATATGGAATAAAGAAATCCATCTGTAAATCTGAATAACTTTACAAATCCTGAAACATTTATAATGTCATGCACGTGCATATAAATGTCATGTAATGCATAGGTTTGTATGTACATAACATCATCAAGCCTCTGAGGGCATTCCATCATATCATCTCGGCCACTTTGGGAAAATCATCAACGTATACGAGCTGATCAGGTGGTGGTGTGTATATAACGCCATAACCTTTCCATCCTATATATATATATATATATATATATATATATATACATATATATGCGTATATAACTCCATCTGAGTCATGGGTCAATGTACATGTATAAATGCATGAAATGCATAAGAAATACGTTAATAAGATTTTCTCAGAATGCCATAAAAATCAATATGCCTTTCGGATAAACACTATCAAATATGTATTTTTATGGGACCCATGAACATAGGATAATAATAATTCACATGGGGAATCAAGAATATAGACACCCCTAGTATTCCTATGAATAGAGTAATTTATGGAAACTGTGTGCTTGCTCGTTTCTTCAATATAATTTGGACCATGCCAAAAGAAAGAAGGGATGGCCTTAACATACCTGGAGTAGGGAAAACTCTGTATAATATTCTTGGCGAAGATTGCACCGTACTCTTTTAGAACCGCAACATTTGGATGGAATTAAGCTTCTACTCGTTGAAGCGTTTGAACGATTGAGCTTTTGTTCTTGGAGTTGAAGTGTTTGAGCGATTATGCTTCTGTTCTAGGCGTTGAAATGTTTGAACCAAGAAAGAAAGGTTCTTGCTTTAGGAATTTTTTGATCATTTCTTGGTTCTGTTTTTTAGAGTGGCAGCATTAGACCCTTTTTTTATTTGAAAGCCATCTTCTAATCTTCTAATTATAGTAAGTATGACTCTATTTTGGATGATATATAAATATAATATGAGGTGTATTTTGCTTTGATCCTTGGTTGCCACATATTAAATGACTAAGGAGTCATTGTGGCCAACTGTCACATTTTTGGAGGATAGATTTTATTAATTTTTATCCACTTATTAATTAATCGGGTATTGTCCCATTACATGAACCAATTACCCGCATATTTAAGAATAGCCATACATTACTTAAAATTCTACTTATTTTTAATATAAACCATATATACTTTATACATTATACTACTGTGGTCATATGGTACCTTGCATGGTACTAGTCCATAATTATGGGGTATTATCGCTCGACCCGTATTTTATCCCAAATTGGCCACTTTCAACGAAACCCATTTTTTTAAAATTCGTGTACCCTTTATCCTTCATGACACTTCTTTATCTCTTGTTATAAATTGCGTAAATACGTTAGCGTCAATATGATCTCATCCCCGAGTCTACGTCAATTGACTGAAGACGAAACTTTTAGCATACTAAAACGCAAGATGTAACATCCTTCCCCCCTTAGAAACATTCGTCCTCGAATGTTTAACTCTCTGGGATCTATATAACCTTGGCAGTGTCTCCCTCGGTAACAATACTACAACCAACTCTTCATGTATAAACTTAATAATTTAACGCCACATAGGACCATGACCATCAATAACGATAGTGGCCTCACATGACCAAACTAATACCAGAATCCATACACGTACCTTAAGGATATGACATCTTAGTCGGATCCTTCTTTTGAGGAGAAAATAAGTAGGGATATCTAGACTTCATGTCTTCCTCGGCCTCCCAAGTCACTTCTTCCACATTGTTGTTTCTCCAAAGTACTTTCACCGAAGTTACGTCTTTAGTTCTCGATCTCCGAATCTGTCCATCTAATATAGAAATGGGAGTTTCTTCATATGATAACTGCTTTTTGACCTAAACGTCATTAACTAACACAATTCTAGATGGATCTACGATACATTTATGGAGTATAGACACATGAAAGATTGGATGTACAAACTCTAAGTCCAAAGGCAAGTCTAACTCATATACTACCTGGCTTACTTTGCGTATGATCCTTTATGGTCCCATGTACCGAGGGCTAGGTTTTCCTTTCTTTCCGAACCTCATGACACCTTTCATCGGTGATACCTTTTGGAATACCCAGTCGTCCACCTGAAATTCCAAGTCTCGCCGTCGATTATCCGTATAAGGTTTGCTGCTAATAGCCTTTCCTGTATAAGCTTAATTTTCTCGATTTCCTGTTGTACCAATTCTGGTCCTACTAACGTAGTTTTCCCAAAAGCGAACCATCCTATAGGCGACCTACAGTTCTATCCGTAAAGATCTTCGTACGGAGTCATTTAAATACCAGAATGTTAGCTATTATTATATGCGAATTCAATAAGCGGTAGATGATCATCCTATCTACTTTTGAAGTCTATCCCACAAGCTCGTAACATGTCCTCAAGTGTTTGAATAGTACGCTCAGCCTGTCCATCTGTCTGCAGATGAAATGTTGTACTAAGACTTACCTGAGTCCCAAATCCTTTTTGGAAGGACCTCCAGAAATTAGATGTAAAATGAGCTTCTCTATTGGAGATAATAGATACAGGGACACCATGCAGTCGTACTATCTCTTTGATATAAAGCCTGGCATAATCCTCTGCGGAATATGTAGTCCTAACGAGCAGAAAATGGGCTGACTTTGTAAGCCTATCAATAATCACCCATATAAAATCGAACTTTCGTTGGGCACACGGTAAGCCCATGATGAAATCCATATTAAATACTTCCCATTTAGAAGTCGGAATCTCCATACCTTGCAATAATCCATCGGGCTTTGGATGCTCAATCTTAACCTACTAACAGTTAGGGCACTGAGCAACAAACTTCGCTATATCCTTTTTCATACCGTCCCACCAATATACCTCATTGATATCATGATACATCTTTGTTGCTCCTGGATTGATAGAATAACGAGAATAGTGAGTTTCTCTCATAACCGGTCGGCGCAACCCTGCAACATTAGGGAGACATAATCGTCCTCAATATCTGAGGACCCCATCTTCTATAATTTCAAACGGTGACTTCTCCTTCTAAGGGGTGGTATCCCTATAATGAACTAACACAGGATCCTCATACTAGCGTTCCTTTACTCCAGTTACTAACGAGGATGTTATCGTATCCTGAATAGAAATTCCAATATGACCTGAGTCTAGTAACCAAACTCCAAGACTAGCTAGATGGTGAACCTCATGGGCTATTCTCCCTTTTTTTTTCTGGCTATAAATATGACAGGCTACCCATAGCTCTACGGCTGAGGGCATCGGCTACTATGTTCGTCTTCCCCGGATGGTATAAAATATCAACGTCATAGTCTTTAAGTAACTCCAACCATGTCCTTTGACGTAAATTTAATTCCTTTTTCTTGAAGATATACTGGAGGCTCTTATGAGCCGCATAGATATGAATTCCATACAAGTAGTGCCTCCACATCTTTAGTGCATGAATCACTAAGGCTGACTCTAAATCGTGGGTCGGTTAGTTCTTCTCGTGCTTTCTTAGTTGTCTAGAAGCATAAGCTACAACCTTACCATGGTTCATAAGCACGCGACCTAATCCAATGCCTGAGGCGTCACAACAGATAACATAACCATCGGTCTCTTCTGGGAGTGGTAGGACCGGTGCTGAAGTTAATCTGTCCTTCAATGCTTGGAAACTTCGTTCGCAAGCATTGGTCCATTGAAACTTAGTTCCCTTATGAGTTAACTTACATGGGCATCCTAATCTTTTACAATTCAGGATTTTCCCCTCTTCGCAGGCTCAAACTTCATCCTTTATCCATCATAATTACGCCATTATCCCACTATTAGGGTAGCATTTCGTCTATTCTAAGAGCTACTAGTCTTAGTTCATTCAGGCTATACTGAGCCTTCTATAACTTAGAGAGACCATTAGCTTTCTTATGAGCTTAACCCCAAGTACTTATTCATTCTCGTAACCTTTTCACTCATCTTTGCTTATCCTTCCTCATGTCTTCCTAAAACCCTGTCGCTCTATCATACTTTAGCTTACGACCTACACATATCTATTTATTCTTATTCGCAATCTTCCTTCAACTTTCTTGCACCGTAGATTTCCTTTTGTTATTCCGGAATATCAAGCGAGACACCATATACCACTTTTGGTCAAGGTTCTAAAAGAGAAGAAAATTCCGTTACAAGTTTCCTGTAATAACTTGCCAAACGGAGAAGCTACGAACCTCCGTCAGAGTTGTAGGTCTAGGACAAGTCTTCAATGCCTCAATCTTTTGTGTATCCACCCGGATCCCTTCACTCGAAATGATATGCCCAAGGAAAGCTACAGAGTTCAATCAGAATTCACATTTAGAGAATTTTGCATACAACTTCCCTTTTTGTAGAACTCTGAGCATAGTACGCAAGTGATCTGCATGATTAGCCTCTGAACGAGAATATACCAATATATATATTGTCGATACATACAATTACGAATAGATCTAAAAAGGGCCTGAACATACGGTTCATCAAGTCCATAAATACTGCTAGGGCATTGGTCAAATCGAACAACATAACACGAAACTCGAAGTTCTCATATCTGGTCCAGAATGTTATCTTCGGTATATCTTCCTCCTGAACCCTTACCTGATGGTACCCCGGACCTCAAGTCTATCTTTGAAAAACACTTGGCACCTTGTAACTAATACATCAATCGTCGGGAGTGGGTACTTATTCTTGATCGTCACCTTATTCAACTGCCTATAATCAATACACATCCGTAAGGAACCATCTTTCTTTCTCACAAACAACACCGGTGCTCCCCTCACGACATACTAGGTCCGATAAAACTTCTTTCAAACGAGCCCCTTGGTTGTTCCTTTAACTCTTTCAGCTCTGTGTGGGCCATTCTATAGGGGGAGTAATATATATTGGATGAGTATCTGGTAGTAGGTCAATGACAGACTCAATTTCTTGCTCTGGCGGAAGACCCGAAAGCTCATCGTGGAAAAAAACACACTGGGAAACTCATTAACTACAAGAAAGGACTGAATGGTTGGTAACTCTACTTCCACATCCCAAATCTGAACTCAGTGATAAATATAGTCCTTTCTGATTATCTTCCTTGCCTTGAGATAGGAGATAAATTTACCTCTTGGCGATGCGGTATTACCTTTCCATTCTAAAATAGGCTCTCCTAGAAACTGAAATCAAACCATATTTGATCTACACTTGATGTTAGCATAACAAAAGTCCAATCAATCCATACCTATTATAATATCAAGTTCTACCCAACCGAACACCACGTATCTTATCCTTACTTGTTATCAAATCTATCACGGGTCATTTCGGGCCACATCCATATATATATATATATATATATATATAGGTAACAATATTAAAACATAACTTGCATAACTAATTTACAAAAATGTTTATATACATAGGGGTCGACTAGGCCGTAGACATGTCATACCCAAAACTATATACAGGATAATGTCTGCAAAACCTCTAAGTAGGAATAACCATAATATATACAAGTCAGGACGGGGCTCCCTACATCCTCACAAAACAACCTAACACATTTAGAACCCTGACTTGGTAATATTCCAAGAAGAGGTGGAATTCATCAACCAAAAACTGACACTTGGGGGAAGTCTAAAGTAGGGGGCCTTGCCTCGTCCTATATAAGAACCTCGATCAGACATACTTCGAGGCGGAATCTTCATATCCTTATCGGTTACCTTCCTCCTCTTGGCCTGACTACTATCCTCTTCCTCTGCATATCCCATAACATACACTAGCAAACCTTGATTGACGGACTCCCAAGACTGTGGACTATCTAGAACCTCAGAAGAGTTGGTTTGACATAGTTTTGAGCTTGAGGGAATTCTGCTTGTGCCAACCCATGCACTACTTCCCTCCTACCCTAATCAAGGGGCTGTGAAACTATGGGTCTTGGTGAGGTCGGAACTCCTCTCACCCCATCTACTGTCGGAGTTGTCAAAACAACTCGAAGGGATGACTCATATGGATCCTCCTCAATAAAAACCATGATCTCTGATGGGTCTGACTCCATAGTGTAACTTATACCTCTTTCTAACACTTTTGTAGCCTTCTGACCCGTGATAGCGGCTTGCGCATGTCGTCTAGTAGTAACTGGCATCGCGAAAAACACAAATAAGGTAAAGATTAAGAGCGGATACTTATGACTCAGTTCTATCGCACAATCTGGATTAGAAAGAAAAGCAACCATCCTAAATATCTGGTAACCTCCTGTCTATAAGTGTGGTGCACAACACACCCATAAACAAGACTCTACTAGATACGGTCTGTAGACAATCTTAGGATAGAACTGCTCTAATACCACTTTTTGTCACGACCCGAACCGATGGGTCGCAACGGGTGCCTGAGTCCTACCAGTCAAACACCCCTAAACATGCATCTAAGATATGAACCTGAATAAAATCCGTTGAATTACGAGAATAAGGTACATGAAGGATATTTGCACAAAAAGGCATACTTACATATATGTACAACATACGTAGGACGAGCCGACAAGGCTGCTATAGACAACTATACATCTCAAAACTGGAAGCTGACGGCAATTGACCCACACTACTATATAAGTATGAAGGCAAAGGTCGTGTAGCTTTTACCCGAATGGTCGGGATCGAATCCACAGGGAGCCTATAGATGGGAGTGAGTGTATCAGTGATCTAGAAGGGTCGAGTGTTTCTAATTGCACTTCTAAACATTGGTTGGTGTTGAACTATACTAAATGTATTCTATTGTTTGTAAGCTA
Source organism: Nicotiana knightiana (assembly GCA_005239525.1). NCBI lineage: Eukaryota > Viridiplantae > Streptophyta > Magnoliopsida > Solanales > Solanaceae > Nicotiana > Nicotiana knightiana. Next base: position 26,758 of record ML387193.1, on the reverse strand, counting down.
ATTAATGACTATCTTTGTTTTGTTTTTGTTGTTGTTTTCTAATATTGATAAAGGCACTAGGGTCGTGATTTTGGCCTAGGTTGATACACAAAGGGATTCAATTCTAAAGTCGAGGAATTTTCTAAGGATATATCTATAACCAAAGCACGAAGGTGCTCACTCAATACCTCTCGGTAGTTGGAGTGATTATACCCTAATTGCCTCTATCGAGTCCAATTGGGTGCCCAATAATCAAGTAATATAGGCTTAGGTAGAGTGTTACTCTCTCGAGGTTTAACCCGTTAACTAGCGCTCAAGTAGGGTTTTACCATTTCTGGCTTTAACCCCTTTGATTGGGACTACCAATCTCTTGATAATGCCCTAATTTCCTATTAGGCTAATTTCTAGACTCAAGTCTTCTTTCTCAAGAAAGACCCAAGTCATGAAAAGGTTAATTAGTGTTTGCAACCACTAATTATAGCAATAAAAACCTTGAAATAACCTAAATAGCCAACACCCATTAATTTCCCAACCTTAATTTCAAAACCCCATTATATAACCACACTAGGGTTGAGCCACAACCCTAGATAATGGGTCTAGCTACTCATAATCAAAGATGAGAACAATGATAGATAAAAAGAAAAACTCATTTAATTGATTCCTAACAATGAAATTGAAGTTTTTAATGTTAAAAATGCAAGAATAAAGCTAAAGAAGTAAAAACCCTAAAATATTCATGAGCTCCCTGCTCTGAAAAATAGCTGATATCTTCCAGGTCTCTAAATAAATTACAAACTAGTCTATTTATAGTCTGCCAAATTTTCGAACAAAAATATCCCTGAAGTACCACCGCGGACCGCGAAAACACAACCGCGGTCCGCGAAAATGTTAGGAGCTCACTGGAACGCCACCGCGGTCCGTGAAACTTTGACTGCGGCCGCGGTGGGAACTTGCAATTCTTGGGTCTCACTAGAACTCCACCGCGGTCCGCGAAACTTCGACCGCGGCCGCAGTGGCCGATGGCTTGAATTTCTGACTCACTGGAAATGCACTGCGGTCCGCGAAAACACGACCGCGGCCGCGGTGGCCTTGTTGTCTTGAGAAGCTTTGTTGGTTTTGCTCTTTGTACCGGATTCACTCCTATTTTGAGCAGATTTTAGACTAAATGCCTTCATTTCTGGTTCAATCCTGCAACAAGTACAACGTATAAGCTTTCGGGGCTATTTTGTGTAAAATTGTATCCAAAATTCACGTATAAGGGAACGGAAAACGAGGCAAAAGCCAAGTTATCAACTCCCCCAAACTTAAACTCTTGCTTGTCCTCAAGCAAAACAAAATAATCCCCACCCCTATGAGAGATTTCACAAAAAATTTGGTTGTACTATTGGTGACCTCGACTAGCATCAATTGGAACTAACCATAGCCCCTAATGCGAATGAATCATTGACAATGATTGAACTTTTCAAAACCATAGTTTAAAGTGCGATACAAGAGCTTCAAGGGTTGGTCCAACTCATAAGTGAACTTCTAACTATTACCTTGGTCAGTGTGGATCCTAGACTCTTATTCCGTAACTTTCCCTAAGCATCTCACCTTTCATAATAATGACATTCAGAAGGAGGAATATGGTGAATCGCTCATCTCTCATCAAGGAAAGAGTCCCAAGTTCGGCTCAAAGTACCATAGGCTTGCCCTTTGTGCAAATCACCACTAATGTAGGCTTCACTCGACCTGAGATCATACAGGACTTTTGTGGAGTCATGATGAAGGCTTTTGGTCAAGGGTAGGACGGATTTGGTTAGAGTGAGTTTTATCTTTCCTTAAGCACTTCATTTTTTTGTTGCTCTCACATTTTCTTGACTCTTTGAGTCTTTTTATCTTTTGTAGGGTAGGAGAGACACTTTTTCATCAATTCCCTTTATTTCTTCTTTTTGTTCATTCTTTTCTTTTCATTCTTTTTCATTGCATTTTCTATTCTCTTCTCTTTCTTTCTTTCTTTCTTTCTTTCTTTTGTGCCTTCTTTTTCACTTCATCACATCTCTCATCTCTCCCCCAAACTTATACTTTTTGCCTAGTGCCAAGGAAAGATCGGGTGCCAAGAGAGGGTAAAAGAATGTTTAAAGGCTTGTAACTTGGGTACAAAGAAAAGGCTTAAGGCTCAAAAGGGTTGACTAGGGAATATTTCTCTTGGAAGGTCATGGAAGTGTTCAATTCTTTGTTCAAGCCAGGGAAATCCTATAGTCACTTCTCAAGTCAAATTACACCTAGAATTTCGCCTAGACAACACTCATGGCAAGTTCTAGACTAGTGGCACGGAACTTGGACTTGCAATTACGAATTTCTCACCACTCACAACTAAAGGATTGTTACAGAAACCGAGTCAAGGGCCCACAACGACCTTAGTCATGCTTTGAGTAACAAAAATGGTCCCGAAGAACAACCCAATGATTATCGGCCAACAAAAGAGTCTCAAGATCATCGCTATCACCATCCTCAACACAACGGTTTGTCTTTGACCATGGGATCAAAGGCAACTGTGTTAGGTCCAAGTGAAGCTTTGCTTGAGGCACCGTTATTGAAAAATAAAACAACAAGAAAAGGAAAAACAGACTCAAACCCTTAAGAAGGTTGTCACACCGTCCATCCTTGGGAAGAGCCACCCGGTTCACACAAGTTCCACCTTTGGAAGGAACTGTGGCGTTAAGAAAAACAAAGGCTTATTTCTCATGAGAAAACCAAACAAGAAGCTATGAAAGAAAAGTAAGAAGCTATAAAATAGAAAAGAAATGTGTAAAATAAAGTAAAAGTGCGTGGGATGGAATGAAAATGCACAATAGGGGAGTTAGATGAATCTACATAAGGGATGAATATTTACAATGGATAGTTATCTTATACATACCAAAAAAGGAAATAACGTAAAGAAAAATAAATAAAAAGTTATTTTCATTATACAATCCGATGTAGCAAAAATAAAAAGCCTGTAGGGCCACTCCCCCAACTAAATGAAAGCATTGTCCTCAATGATATAAAGTAAAAATAGTGCGCAAAATATGGGGGAGAGAGAGTAAAGAAAACTCCCTATTGGCCCTCGGCCTGCTGTGGTCCCTGATGCTCTATCTGAGATGGGGTAGAAACTGCCTGAGATGAGGAAGGAACTGCCTGAGATGGGGAACCTGTAGGAGCTGGATCTGGTATAGCCTGTGATGGAGCTCCGGTGGGCTGGGCCTCCTAGCTCTGAGCCTAAGTGTGCTCTGTGGGGGGGAGGGGGGGAGGGGGGAGGGGTCTGCCAGTACAAGCCTGATGTTCTGGGCACAGGGCATGACCTTCCTCTTCTTCAAGTGGCCTCACCGACTCCTCCTCCTGCACTGACTGAGCCAATGGATGCTGCTCTGGCTGGGGCTCTGTGGGGTCTGCTAGTAGAATCTCCAAAGGAATCTGAACGCTTGATAGCTTGTCGACCTCCTTTCTCAGCTTTGCCACCTCCTCCTTTGACGCCCTGGTCTTCCTCAGCTTCTTTGTTTCTTTGGCCAACTTTGTCAATGCACTCTCATGTGCACCCACTGCGTCCAGGATTTTCTTCTAATTCTCCAAAATTTCTTTCAGAGTGTCCTTAATGGACTGCGGGACTTGTGGTGAGGGAGGAGTAACTGGGGTTGCCACGACTGTAGAAATTGCAGTCAACTTTTTAGTAGTTGACTACATCCAGTTGGCGAGGCTAGTGAGAGTCATGTTCAGCCGTTGAGCACTCATGAGATAGGCTCTGGTGGAGGGGATGTCTATAGCTGTGGAGGAATATGGGCCTGGAGCCTCCTCCGGAATGGCAGGCTGGGGTAGTGAGGGTTCCGCCAGCACCACTGGCTCTTCAGACTGGCTAGTGGAGGCAATCGACTTTCCCTTTGACTTCTTTTTGGGGTTATCCTCATCTTTCAAGTCATACCAGGAGAAAGGTGCTTTGGGCTTGACTTTGGTGTCAAAGCGCTTCATAGTCACTTCCTGGTCTTCACAATACATGGTCAGGTAGTGAGGATAAGGGTAAGAAGTATCACATGTGCTGACCACTCGGCTAATGACCTCGAACATCACACTCCCCATATTGATGGGGTATCCAGCCATGATAGATGCTATTAATACAGCCATACTGAGAGGGAACGTATGGTCATGATGAGTCGGGTCTAGCCTGCTACATACAAAAGTCTCCCATACTTTAGCTTCGAAGTTCAGGGTCCTCCTGGTGATAGTCTTTCCAGCAGTTAATCACTCCGGGGTGTCTCCGAGCTTGGCCAAGTGCAAAGCCAACCAATTTCTCGCAGCATCATTTTCGGCAAGTTTTTCCCGGTCTAATGAATCATCCACAGCATCCATCTCCAAATAGTCATTTAGTGAAGGTCCGTCAAAAGGCACAGTGAGATTGCGAACTTTGGATGCCTTTGAGTCCTTTTCCAGAAAAAGCAAATTGGTGTAGAACTCCTTCACTATATGCTCATTGGCCTCCGAAAGATGCTCAGTGAAATAGGACCATCCTTTCCTGTCTCGAAATTGCTGCCTCACATTGGGGTTGTATGTGGATAAATCTTTCATTGAGAAGGTGCGCTCCGGGATAAGAGATCGTGCAGTCCACAACTCCCTGAATCTCTGGAAGGCCTTCTCGCTTACAAAATGATCCTTTCACACATCCGGGTTCCTAGTGCGCTCTACCCCTTCAACCACTTGCGCATCCCCTTTGTTGTCACTTGAATTCTCCCCAGATAAGGAAGCTGTAGGGGAAGTAGAATATGAGTGTACACTGGAGGAGGATTTGGCTGGAGACACTGCTCGTGCTGGGGCCGGGAGAGATGAGACCGGGTCCATTGGGGATGGCTGTGATGAGGCCTCCTCTGACGGAGCATATTCACTTCTTGATGGTGAAGGAGGAGAGTCTGTTACCCGACGGGGCCGTCGTGATGACTGAGGCAATGTAACTTTTGAAGGTTGCCTTGGTGCCCCCGGGCCTCTCCCCCTTTGAGTTTCTCCTCCGTGTTTTTGCGACCTCCTCCACGAGATAGTACCATTGCCTGCAAAGTACACATAAGTGAACATGGTTAGTTTCCTGAACATTGATGTGCAGACACTTGACTAGTCACTGAAGTTTAAGCATATTGGAATGAGGCAAGACACACTGGACAGACTTCGTGGACCGCAAAAAGTCGACCGCGGCCGCGAAAGTCTAATAATGCTTTGAGTAGGACATACTGGACTGACTTCGCGGACCGCGAAAAGTCGACCGTGGCTGCGAAAGTCTAATCATGCTTTGAGAAGGACACACTGGACTGACTTCATGGATTGCGAAAATTCAACCGCGGCCACGAAGTTCTAATCAAACTTAAGAAAAATGAAGCACCGCGGTCCGCAAAAAATGGACCGTGGACCGCAAAAATGGCTATTTACCTAGGTTTCCCAGAATTTACAATTTCTACGCTAAAGTGTTCATTGAGTGAAGTCCTATATAAGTAATCAGTGTAATTGCATTCCAAAGGACTATTATGAACCTATTTGGGCTAACCCTAACAGTTACAAGCCTAGAAAGAGAAAATAATAATGAAAAAGAAATTGAAAACTAAAGAAAATAAAGAAATTAAGAAGTTAATGAAGCATAAATACACTTACTAGATGTTGGGATGAAAGTATGGATGCAAGCAATGAGTTTCAAAGGATGCAAAAGTGAGACACAATTGAAAGTGGCTTAAGGCTAGCTACAGTGGGAAATGTGTGAAATGAAACCCTCAAGTCCTATTTATAGGAAGAGCTGGGGACCACCCACTTACCTACTGCGGACCGCGAAAAATTGACCGCGGTCCGCGTTCATTCAATGGCATAAGGCTTACGAGGCAGAAGGGCTACTTGGATGGTGACCAAAAATTTGGTGGAACGAGAAAAGTATATCATCCTGTCAGAACTAACCTCACGGTTCTCAGGAATCCTTAGGGATTGGTGGAATTCACTTGGGATTCAAGACAAAAATACTTTTCTTACATCCCAGGATTTTGCCTTCAACATCAGAATCCTACATGAAGTTTTCTGCGGAGATACTAGCCAAAGACAGGAGAAAATGCGAAGACAACTCTTCGAGATGAAGTGTGTGTCACTCGAAAGAAATGACATTGACAGGCATTTTCAAAAAAGGGCAAAGATATACTTTGAAATCGGTGGAGACATCAACCTAAATCAAGCCTTTGTTTCTTCCCTTCTAAAGATGTTAGCAAGGCGAACCATGACCATCATTGAAGAAAATTTTCAATCAATAACAATCCCACAAGTCGGCTACATCAGGCAAGCTATTTTCGTAGCATTGGAGGAAATTTGTACAAAGCGCTCAGCCCTAAAACAAATTATCCAGCACTATCCAGCGCTTGACAAAGCATGTCGCAAATCCGATCTAATCACTGGATCAGGATGTTCCTGCCACACATCTAGGCGACAGAAAGAATTCAGAAGGTTCAAATGGCCAAGAATTCCAGATGGAAAACCAAGGTCCAAGAGACGTACAAAATATTTCAGACGTAGAAGGCGAAGAAATTTTCACAAGAAGAACAGATGTTTTATTTTCCACAAGATTGGACATTTCGCAAAATATTGTCCCCAATCGAGAAGATCTGTCAAACTCCTTGAAGAGATTGAAGATACTGGCATTCATCTCAGAAAAGAGGAGGACCTTGAATCCATATTCTCAGTGGATGATGAACCTGGTGAAGAAACTTTATTCTCCCTTGATATCTATGAAGATCAAGGCAATGAGCACTACCAAATTTCAAAACCAGTAATCGAAGCTCGAGAGGAGATCAATGCTCTCGTAGTCATTCCTCAAGTAGAACTCAAAGTCTATTCATCCAAATGGGATAAACCAACTCGATTTATTGCTTTCATCGACACTGGAGTTGCTTCTTCACTCATAAATCCTGCAGTTCTCCCTGAAGATCAATGGGTGCCGCACTTTAAGGATTTTAATACTGCATCAAATGGAATCCTGACTACCACCGTCATCACAAAGCATCCGGTCACAATTGAGTTCTTTCCAGGATTGAAGTACAGGGCCAAGCTGATAGGATCTGATGTACCAGGAAAAGATCTTATTGTTGGATTCGACATTTAGAGACAAATCAAAGATCAACTCCAGATCAAGGCTAACAGGATAGCTTTTAAGAAGCAGTTCAAACCTTATTCTGAGATTCCAAGGCTATTCCAAATCACCAACGACGAACAAATCAAGGAGATTGAGCAAAATCTNTGCCGCACTTTAAGGATTTCAACACTGCATCAAATGGAATTCTGACTACCACTGTCATCACAAAGCATCCGGTCACAATCGAGTTCTTTCCAGGATTGAAGTACAGGGCCAAGCTGATAGGATCTGATGTACCAGGAAAAGATCTTATTGTTGGATTCGACATTTAGAGACAAATCAAAGATCAACTCCAGATCAAGGCTAACAGGATAGCTTTTAAGAAGCAGTTCAAACCTTATTCTGAGATTCCAAGGCTATTCCAAATCACCAACGACGAACAAATCAAGGAGATTGAGCAAAATCTCATTGAAAACTCATGTGCTGAATCCCACAAGGATTTCATGAAGAAAGGGAAAATCCCGTTATGGAAAAACAAAGAATCTCTCATCAAGCTCCCTTTCAAACATCAATCCAAAAAAAGCAAGTCATTCAGGCATGAATCCAGATCATCTCCAGCTTGCAAAGAAAGAATGTAAATAACTTTTGGAATTTGATCTAGTAGAGCCATCCGATTCACAGTGGGCATGCGAAGCATTCTATGTCAATAAAAGAGCTGAGCAAACAAGAGGAAAACTCAGGTTAGTCATTAATTACCATCCACTTAACCATTTCCTCCAAGATGATAAATTCCCTATTCCAAATAAACTGACTTTTTTCTCCCACTTAGCCAAGGCCAAATATTTTTCCAAGTTTGATTTAAAATCTAGATTTTGGAAATTGGGAATTCACCCTGAAGAAAGACCCAAAACTGGTTTTTACATCCCCGATCATCACTTCCAATGGAAGGTCATGTCCTTCGGATTAAAGACTGCACCCTCCTTGTTCCAAAAAGCCATGATAAGAATATTCCAGCCCATCCTCCATACCTCTTTGGTTTACATTGATAACATCCTGTTATTTAGTAATACATTGGAGGAACATGTCAATTTGCTCCGTCAGTTTGAGGCATTGATAACACAATACGGGATCATGCTTTCAGCAAAAAAGATAGTTCTTGCACAGAAGGAGATTGATTTTCTTGGAATGCATTTTATCCAAGGTGCATACAGTCCAGGGCCACATATATGTCAAGAACTGCTCAAGTTTTCAGATACCAGCTTTACAACAAAGCAGATCCAACAGTTCTTGGGTATAGTAAATTAGTGAGAGATTTCATACCAAATATTTCTACATACATTTCTCCACTTACAGAAATGCTCAAGAAAAATTCTCCATCATGGGGAAAGAAGCAAGATGAAGCAGTCAGGGAAATAAAGGAGATTTCAAAAAATGTCAAGTCCCTCTACATCCCTTCAGACGGTAAGAAAATACTGCAAACTGATGCCATCAATGAATATTGGAGCGCCGTTCTGTTTGAAAAAAAAGATGGCCAGAGAAAAATATGTGGATATGCCAGCGGAAGGTTCAAAGAGGCTGAGCAACATTATCACTCCACATTCAAGGAAATACTTGCAGTAAAAAATGGAATCAAGAAATTCAATTTTTTCCTGATTCACACAGAATTTCTGATAGAAATGGATATGAAGGCTTTCCCAAAGATGATCCAGTTGAATGCAAAAATTATTCCCAATCCGCAAATTCTCAGGTGGGATCAATGGTTCTCTCCATACAAGTTCCAAGTCAAGAACCTCAAAGGAAAGTTTAATATTCTCACAGATTTTCTATCTCGACCTGAAGAATTTTCAAAGAGATTTTCCTCGGCAAAGCTGAAGCCTAAGCAAAACCTAACCAATCAGATTTTCATGTTCTCAAATATATCAGAAACAAGTTTATTGAAGCCAACAAATCATGCACCGGAGTTGTTCAACCTCATGGATCCCTTTGATCCGTTAATTATTATGGAAAGAAGGACTTATTATGAGCTTCAAGTTTTCCGAAAAAATAGAGGATCAATTCTCAAGCCATATGGGGTCAATCCAGAATATCATTTCTGCCATATATTCATAGATCAAGCGAAGGATTTTCCACAAGAATTATTATGGTTTTTCTGGTACCTATGCCATCAGTAANACCAGCTCTTAAAGTATTTCTATTATGGTTCAAGCCTAGAAGATATTGGATAAAATGTTTCAATGATTCCTACAATGCAAAGATATTCATGTTTCACAGGCCAGTGAAGATCATTAATGGAAAAGTCCAGGCACAAGCAGAAGCGTCATTCTGGTGGAAACATCCCGTGTCTATTTTATCCATGGAAGAAGAATAAAATGAATCACAAAGAGTTATCTGCCAGCAAAACAGGTGCATCCCGAAAGAAATATGGCCAAAAGATTGGGCAAGTTGGAATTATACCATCAGTCATCCTCACTGGAAAAAAGTCCGAGAAGAAGCAAAAGAATATCAAACTCCGTATGAAATCATCCGGGAAAAGATCACGCAAGTCATCTCCAGATTAAGGTTACAGATCACATCCTACAATCCAAAGGAGAAGGAACATGCCGAGAAAGAACCGACAAATTCCAGGCGTTACTATACAAGATCTCTGAAAAGATGCCTAGAAGACAAACCAGGAAGATCAATTATCTAAATCCTTGTTAATCCCACCATAATCCTATATTACCTACCAAAAAACCCTAAAAAATCATTTACCCATGACAAGACAAAATTTCACATCCTTCCAGACCAGCTAGGTCCCACTTTCACATGCCTTTACATGCCTCCACATGCTTCGTCACATGCAGCACACTATTTTCACATGCTCCCACAACCTGTCACATGCCAAAACCATGTATATTTCACCCCTGTCACATGTTTCTAGGAGCTTTTAGTTGGTTTTTCCTAAGGTCCTTCATATGTAAAAAGGGACCCACTTGTAGATAAGTTTGCCATGTAAGATAGGTTTATTTTAATGCAGTTTTGTCTTGTAATAACCTCCTAGTCCTATATAAAGGTGGTCTTGTAGTAGTTGTAAGATCATCTTGTAACCTTTCTAAATCTTTGTGATATACTACATATAGTTCTTTCTAAATTTCCTTCTTGTTCTTTCTTTCGAATGGATGGAAAGGTCGGTCCATGTCNGTTTTAACAGTTGGGTTGATTTTAGTACAACAGTTTTCTGAGTTGTGTAGCTTGGCAAGCCGTCCCTTATGGGTTGTTGAAGCCAGCCCCTTTGGTAGGAAAACTTTTACGACTACAAACAAATTAACTGGTACTGTAGCTTGGCAATAGCCAGCCCTTTTGTAGGAAAACTTTCGTATCTATGATATAGTTTTCTTTCTTGGAGCCTCTTTCTCTGTTCATCTTACTGTGGTATCAGAGCCAGCCAATCCTTTCGGAGGGAAGAACAATTTACTAAATATGTCTGAGTCGTTTCCATCATCCTCTTCCCTAGCAAAAATGAATATGTCTCCTACTCTATATAAAACCTTGTCCAAAAAATATGATTACCTCTATGAAGTGGATATCCTACCCGATGAACAGAAAGTATCTCCGCAGAAAACTTCATGTAGGATTCTGATGTTGAAGGCAAAATCCTGGGATGTAAGAAAAGTATTTTTGTCTTGAATCCCAAGTGAATTCCAACAATCCCTAGNCTGACAGGATGATATACTTTTCTCGTTCCACCAAATTTTTGGTCACCATCCAAGTATAGAAGTCTTGGATTCTTTGAGGCCATTTTGAAACTTTGACGTCGTCTAAGGTGAAAGTGTGGAAGCCCGTTCCAACTGGTTTTGATGCCATGGGTTCCTGTATTTTTTCTGGTTCACCCGTCATGCCTTATTGATCCTCCTCTACTTCAGATATTTCTGGATCTCTTGGCTGGCTCACAAATATCGGGGGATCGTCTTCGTCAGAAGAGTTTTTTGTGGAATCATTGCTTGATTGAGAGCTTTCTTCCATTGTATCATTGTCACGGGAATTTAGAGATTCTGACCATGTAGTATCTCCTTCTGACATGTTTCTTGGCTGGGAGACATAGAAGTCCGGAATCTTCTGATCAGAAATCATTAGATTTTCAGGGTTGGACCCCTTTGAACTTTCTCCTTGGTCTCGCCTTTTCTTTGTTTGTTTTTTGGCTGCAAGAGCATCTTTCCTTTCCCAAACCAATTTTGCAATATCGAATTCAGTTTCTTCTTTTAAGGGTTGGGTGAAAGAGATAGAATGGTGTGAGGTAGTAGGAAAACTAGAAAAGGTGTTGTCCATATTTGGTGGGGAATATGCTTGTGTTGACATGGGGTAGAAGGTAGGTTTTGAAGAGAAAAGTGGGGTTTTTTGTGACTCAAAACGATCATTTCTCAAAATTTGGATATGTTCCTTGAGTGCAATCGTCTCTTTTTGTTGTTTTTGAAAGAACTGGAAAAGTGAAGTTCCTGGCGGACAAATCTCATATTGTAAATTTGCCAATCTTAGCTCCAAGGCTTTGATTAGTTCTGCATGCTGAGACGTTGTCTGCTCCACCTTTTTTTCAATTGTTTCTACTTTGCTCATTAACTTGTTTTGTGTATGGGCCACATTTTTTATGGTGTTGCCAATATTATTGAGCACTTTGTTTTGGCAGATGGAATTTTCTGATTGCCAGTTCATTGTCGCCTCGATGTCACTTGTTGGGGGTTTTTCTCCAGAAGGTAATACTATGTTTTTCTTGGGGATTTTTGGAGCATGGCTGATACCTTCTTTTTCAAAAGGTTGGAGTGGAGGAAAATCTTGGGTATGGCTGGAACTTGAAGGGCTCATCATGAATATTTGTAGGTGTGTGGATTTTTGGGTTGATGGAGTTTTAGGTTCAGGTGACTTTTTGGATTCTGGGGTGATTTCACTATCTTCCCAACTTGGAAAGAATTTTTTTGGTAATTTTGGCCATTCTTGGGGTTTGTAGCTGACAAGAAATTGATATTTACCTGGACGGATCTATGAACCAATTAAAACCATATTTTCTTGCCAAATGATCCAACCCAAAGACAAATATCCTGACCCTGACCCTGAAAGAGAACTTTTCTGGAATATACAAAGCATCATGGAAGAACATGACTGGTGTCAACATTTCGACAAAGAAGGCAAAAGAGTTTGGTGGTACAAATGCCCCTGAAAAGTCGACAGCGGCCGCAAAGTCCATTTCTAGAGCACTGTGTTTGCATCATATTGACTTCCCGGACTGCAAAAAGTCGACCGCGACTGCGAAGTCAATTTCCAGTGAGCTTTTGTTTCTATACTCAGCCAAATTCCTGTGTCAAAATCATCCTACACATCCAAAAACCAGTTAGTGTAAAAGTGAAACCTAATTTACCAAGAAAAAAAAAGAAAATGAAATTAAACACACATGGGTTGCCTTCTAAGAAGCGCCTGATTTAACGTCGCGGCACGACACATTTTACCGGGATCATTGGAGATGAAGAAGTGCCACCA
>ML387193.1:0-13922 GCA_005239525.1 Nicotiana knightiana | reverse complement strand
GACCGCGGCCGCGAAGTCAATTTTCAGTGAGCTTCTGTTTTGTACTCAGCCAAATTCCTGTGTCAAAATCATCCTACACATCCAAAAACCAGTTAGTGTAAAAGTGAAACCTAATTTACCAAGAAAAAAAAAGAAAATGAAATTAAACACACATGGGTTGCCTTCTAAGAAGCGCCTGATTTAACGTCGCGGCACGACACATTTTACCGGGATCATTGGAGATGAAGAAGTGCCACCACGTGGCTGTCATCAACTTTGCCAAGATAGTGTTTTACCCGGTGACCATTCACTCTGAATACTTCACCACTTTTGTTCTTGAGGTCAAGAGCCCCAAATGGAGTAACAAATACCACTTCAAAAGGGCCACTCCACTTAGACTTTAGCTTCCCGGGAAATAACCTCAACCGAGAATTGAACAATAAGACCAAATCACCAACTTTGAACTCTTTTGCTCGAGCATATTTGTCATGTAAGTACTTCATTTTGTCCTTATACAAGGACGAACTAGAGTACGCATGGATCTAAACTCATCCAACTCATTCAATTGCTCCACTCTAGGATTTGCAGCTACATCCCATTCCAAGTTCAACTTTTTCAAGGCCCACATAGCCTTGTGCTCCAATTCCACCGGAAGGTGGCATGCTTTTCCAAAGACCAAGAGATATGGGGACATCCCAATTAGGGTCTTGTAGGCGGTCCGGTAAGCCCGAAGAGCATAATCTAATTTCTTAGCCCAGTCGATCCTATTGTCATTGACCGTTTTGGATAATATGCTCTTTATCTCTATGTTAGACACTTCAACTTGGCCACTAGCCTGAGGGTGGTACGGGGTAGTGACTTTATGGTTGACCCCATACTTAGAAAGCAAGGAGTCAAAGGCTTTGTTGCAAAAATGTGACCCCCCGTCACTGATGATGGCTCGTGGAGTGCCAAACCTAGTAAAGATATTCTTCTTGAGAAAGGCTATCACACTCCGAGCCTCATTGTTTGGTAAGGCTATGGCCTCCACCCATTTTGACACATAATCAACCGCGACCAAGATGTACGTGTTCCCACATGAACTCACGAATGGCCCCATGAAGTCAATGCCCCAAACATCAAAGATATCTACCTCGAGAATTGAGTTTAAAGGCATCTCATCCTTTTTGGAAATTCCCCCGGCTCTTTGGCATTCATCACACCTCTTCACTAGGGTACTAGCATCCTTATACAAAATGGGCCAAAATAACCCACAACAAAGCACTTTAGAAGCAGTTATTACCCCTCTGTGATGACCACCATACGGCGAGGAGTGGCAAGTCTCAAGGATGGCTAGTTGCTCTTCCTACGGTACACATCGCCAGATTACCCCATCGGTGCAAATCTTGAATAAATAAGGCTCATCCCAATAGAAATCCAAGCTATCCCTTCGAAGCTTCTTCCTTTGCTTAGAAGAGAGCTATGAAATTAGTAATAACCGCAAACCATGGCATTTCTCTCATGGACATTGAAAGGAGTTGTTCATCCGGGAAACTATCATTGATCTCAAGTCCGTCACAAGGACGTCCTTTCTTTTCCAACCGGGACAAATGATCGGCGACTTGATTCTCACTCCCTCTTCGATCCACTATCTCTAGATCAAACTCTTGTAACAACAAAACCCATCTCATAAGTCGTGACTTGGAATCCTTTTTGGTCATGAGGTATCGGAGTGCTACATGGTCAGTGTGAACCATGACTTTGGCACCCATTAAATCAGCTCGAAATTTTCCATGGAAAAGCCTATAGCTAGAAGCTCCTTNCACCCACAACAACATCACTTGCATCACACATAAGCTCAAATGGGGCACTCCAATCCGGTACCGTGATGATGGGAGTTGTAGTGAGCTTGTGTTTTAAGAGTTCAAAAGCTTGCATTCACTGCTCATCAAAATTGAATTTGGCATCCTTCTCTAACAGCTTGCATAATGGATTCACCACCTTAGAGAAATCTTTGATAAACCGCAGGTAAAAACCGGCATGGCCAAGAAATCTCCGGACTCCTCTCACTGAAATAGGTGGTGGAAATTTTGAAATAACCTCGATCTTTGCCTTATCAACCTCAATTCCATTCTTTGAAATCTTATGGCCCAAAATAATTCCTTCCTCCACCATAAAGGGGCATTTTTCCCAATTCAAGACCAAATTTGTTTCTTTACATCGAGCAAGGACTTTATCAAGATGACTCAAGTATTTGTCGAAAGAATCCTCGACGACACTAAAGTCGTCCATAAATACTTCTAGAAATTCCTCCACCATGTCGGTGAAGATTTCCATCATACATCTTTGGAAAGTAGATGGGGCATTACAAAGCCCGAATGGCATTTGAGCAAAGGAAAAAGTGCCATATGGGCAAGTAAAGGTGGTCTTCTCTTGATCCTCCGAGGCTATCAAAATTTGATTATATCCAGAATAACTGTCAAGGAAGCAATAATAGGCTCAACCTGCAAGCCTATCCAACATCTGATCCAAGAATGGTAAAGGAAAATGGTCTTTGCGGGTCACCATGTTGAGCTTGCGGTAGTCCATGAACACCCGCCATCCGGTAACCGTTCTTGTAGGAATGAGCTCATTCTTATTATATTTTATCACTGCCATTCCACCCTTTTTCGGAATGCATTGGACTGGAGAAGTCCAAGCACTATCCGAAATTGGATAGACCACACCCCCATCAAGAAATTTTATGATCTACTTTTTCACCACATCTTGCATAGCTTCATTGAGTCTTCTTTGATGTTCAACAGAGGGTTTGGCTCCATCCTCCAATATAATCTTGTGCATGCAAAAGGCGGGGCTAATACCCCGAATATCAGCCAAGGTCCAACCAATTGCTTTCTTCCTCCTCCTTAGCACTTTTAAAGTTGAGTCAACCTGCAATTGGGTTAGGCAAGAGGAAAGAATAACTGGTAAAGTACAAGAGGGACCAAGGTATTCATACCTGAGGTAGGAAGGAAGTGGCTTCAACTCCAGATTCATAGGTTCTTCAATGGATGGCTTTGTTGGGGGTCTTCCTGTTCTCCAAGTCCAGTGACAATTTTCTGGGAGCATAGGAATAAGACTCCATGCCTTGAAGGGCATGGGAGCTCTCAAGTACACCATCCACCACTGAGTCCTCGTGATTCAACAAGGCAAACTCCACAAGATCATCAACATGGATCATAACACTGGCATCATCAATAATAACCTCGGACACAAGGTCCACAAAAGAGCACACTTCGGTGTTGTTGTGTTGCTTCATAGATTTGCACACGTGGAAGACCACTTTCTCATCACCAACTCTGAATGTAAGTTCCCCAGCTTCAACATCTACCAAGGCCTCTCCAAGATAATAGGAACCTCAAAATCAACCTCACAGTCGAGGATAACAAAATCTGCTGGCAATATGAACTTGTCCACTCTCACTAAGACATCATCAATAATACCTAGGGGCCTCTTCATTGATCGGTCCGCCATTTGCAAACGCATAGAGGTCGCCCTAGGTTGTCCCATCCCCAAGGTCTTGAACACAGAATATGGCATCAAATTTATGCTTGCCCCAAGATCACATAGGGCTTTTGCAAAGTCTGCACTCCCAATTGTGCAAGGAATAGTGAAGGCACCCGGATCTTCAAGTTTTGGTGCCATGGAGTGAACAATAGCACTCACTTGGTGAGTCATCTTAACGGTCTCACAATCCATGGATCCTTTTTTTTGTCACCAAGTCCTTCATGAACTTAGCGTAGCCTGGCATTTGCTCCAAGGCCTCAACCAAAGGAACATTTATAGTGAGACTCTTCATTATATCAAAGAACTTTTTAAATTGGGTCTCTTGCTTTTGTTTTGCCAATCTCTGAGGATAGGGAGGAGGTGTCCTAGGCAATGGTGCCTTTAGGACCACCGGCTCCGGCATGTCAATTATGTGTTCCCTAGACGGGTTCACATTTCTATCCAAATCTTCCCCATTGTCATGAATGGCAATTCTTACCTCACCTTCACTTGGCTCATCCAATGCTTGCTCCACATCAGCGGGTAGCTCATCTTGGGGTACAACTTCATCATCATCAACAACTTTATTTTTTCCTGAAGTACTTGCCTCCATACCTTTTCCACTCCGAGTGGTTACCGCCACAGCATGACCGGCATTGTTGTTGTTCCCACCCTTTGGGTTCACCACTGTATCACTTGGTAGTGCGCCCTTTGGGCGTGTGTTTAAGGCTTGTGAAATCTGGCCCATTTGTACTTCAAGGTTTCGGATGGAAGTAGTGTGAGAGGATATCTGGGCATCAGATTCTGCATTCCTTTCCATCATATGTTTGAACATGTTTTCTATCCGACCCATTTCTGAGCTTGAAGAACTTTGCCCATGAGATTGATATGGAGGAGGGTTGCTTGGTTGTTGGTACATTGGGGGCCTTTGAAAACCCGACCCCCGATTACCTTCACCTCCCCAATTGTTGTTGTTATTTCTTCCATTCCAATTCCCTTCATTGTTGTTCCCCCATTGTCGGTCATTATTGTTGTTCCATTGACTATCATTGGTATTGTTCCAATTTCTAGCATTGTTATTGTTCCAGTTTCGTGGCCTTTGGTTCCCCCAGTTTTGTGTATTACCTTGCCCTTGGTAGTTGTTTGCATACATAACATCCTCATCTTGGTCATTGTAACTTTCATCTTGTTCATGACCACTTGGCCCTTGATCACCTTGATCACCATGGTTTTGCCTAACATTTCCCCGAGGTCTCCTTTGGTTTCCTTGCATATGAACTCCTTCCATAGCATTTACTTTCTTAGGCCCTTGCAAATGTTGGAGTTGGGCTTTAGCAAGTTGGTTCATGGTTGTTGTAAGCTCGGCAATTGCTTGCCCTTGGTATTGGAGTTCCTTGTGGAGACTATTCATACCGGTTTTCCCTTGAGGCACATTTGCTCTACTTTTCCAAGACGAAGATGTGTCGGCCATTTCATCAAGAATCTCACATGCCTCCGGGTATGTCAACTTCATAAAATTACCACCGGCCAATTGGTTGACCACACATTGATTTACCGTGTTGATTCCCCGGTAGAATATTTGTTGTATCATAGCCTCGGTCATGTCATTTTTTGGGCATTCCTGGACCATGGTTGTATAGCGTTCCTATATTTCATGTAGGGGCTCGTTTTGATCTTGTTTAAATGCCAAAATCTCATCTCGAAGGGCTGCCATATGGCTTGGGGAGAAATTTTTTTGCAATAAATGTATCCGCAAGCTCGTCCCAAGTGGATATAGAATGGTTTGGGAGACGCTCAAACCAATCCAATGCTCTTCCCCTAAGTGAGAACGGGAATAACCGTAACCTTAATGTGTCCTCAGACACATTAGTTTTCTTACTCCCCCAACATGTATCAACAAAGCCTTTGAGATGCTTATAGGCATTCTGATGGGCGGCTGTGAAGTATTATCTTTGCTCTAGGAGAGTGAGCATAACATTTGTGATTTATATGTTCCCCGATCGAATCCTTGGCGGGACTATTGCACTAGCATACCCCTCATTTGGAAGGAACCGAGGAGCAGCTCTAGGGGCTGGAGGTGGGGGAGGGTCTGGAACATCATCCTGAATATTGGCTTGTCGGCCTCTTCTTTGTGGAGGAACTTGATTGATTTCATCTTCTTGATTGTCATAAACCTCCTTCCCCAGAATCACATTTCCTAGCGGATCGGCCATTGTACCTAAGTACACCAAACAAGGAAGTTAAAAATATAAGGAAAGAAAAACACAATACGCTTCTAGTCACAAATATAGTCACACTGTTAAAGCTCCCCGGCAACGGCGCCAAAAAGTGACGGCAATTGCACCCACACTACTATATAAGTATGAAGGCAAAGGTCGTGTAGCTTTTACCGAAATGGTCGGGATCGAATCCACAGGGAGCCTATAGATAGGAGTGAGTGTATCAGTGATCTTGAAGTGTCGAGTGTTTCTAATTGCACTTCTAAACATTGGTTGGTGTTGAACTATACTAAATGTATTCTATTGTTTGTAAGTTAATTAATGACTAACTTTGTTTTGTTTTTGTTGTTGGTTTCTAATATTGATAAAGGCACTAGGGTCGTGATTGTCGCCTAGGTGGATACACAAAGGCATTCAATTCTAAGGTCGGGGAATTTGCTAGGGATATAGCTATAACCAAAGCATGAAGGTGCTCACTCTATAACTCTTGGTAGTTTGAGTGATTATACCCTAATTGCCTCTCTCGAGTCCAATTGGGTGCCCAATAATCAAGCAATATAGGCTTAGGTAGGGTGTTACTCTCTCGAGGTTTAACCCGTTAACTAGGGCTCAAGTAGGGTTTTACCATTTCTGGGTTTAACCCCTTTGATTGGGACTACCAATCTCTTGATAATGCCCTAATTTCCTATTAGGCTAATTTCTAGACTCAAGTCTTCTTTCTCAAGAAAGACCCAAGTCATGAAAAGGTTAATTAGTGTTTGCAACCACTAATTATAGAAAAAAAAACCTTGAAATAACCTAAATAGCCAACACCCATTAATTTCCCAACCTTAATTTCAAAACCCCATTATATACCCACACTAGGGTTGAGCCACAACCCTAGCTAATGGGTCTAGCTACTCATAATCAAAGATGAGAACAATGATAGAGAAAAAGAATAACCCATTTAATTAATTCCTAACACTGAAATTGAAGTTTTCAATGTTAAAAATTCAAGAATAAAGCTAAAGAAATAAAAACTCTAAAATATTCACGAGCTCTCTACTCTGAAAAACAGCTGATATCTTCCAGGTCTCTAAATAAATTACAAAATAGTCTATCTATAGTCTGCCAAATTTTCGGACAAAAATACCCCTGAAGTAACACCGCGGACCGCAAAAACACGACCGCAGACTGCGAAAACGTAGGACCTCACTGGAACTCCACCGCGGTCCGCAAAACATGACCGCGGCCGCGGTGGCTGATGGCTTGAATTTTTAACTCACTGGAAATGCACCGCGGTCCGCGAGAACACGACCGCGGCCGAGGTGGCCTTGTTGTCTTGAGCAGCTTTGTTGGTTTTGCTCCTTGTGCCGGATTCACTCCTATTTTGAGCAGATTTTAGACTGAATGCCTTCATTTCTGGTTCAATCCTGCAACAAGCACAACGTATAAGCTTTCGGGGCTATTTTGTGTAAAATTATATCCAAAATTCACGTATAAGGGAACGGAAAATGAGGCAAAAGCCAAGTTATCAGAAGCCGTCTACAGACCTCTAATAGAAACATAATTGCACAAAGACGGGATTGAGCCACGTCATACCCATATATATATACAAACTTATCGTACCAAAGTCAAAAGCAGCTCCAGATTAAGTGGAGCACGCCAACTCTCGCTGATCAGGGATCCTAAGAAGGGGGACAGTCAGTTTGCCTACATGCACCTGCAGGCATGAAACGCAGGCCCCGGGAAATATAGCATCAGTACGAATAATGTACTGAGTATGTAAGGCATGAAAATCAGTACATACGAGACATAGATGGAATATGAAATAAAGAAATCCATCTGTAAATCTGAATAACTTTACAAATCCTGAAACATTTATAATGTCATGCACATGCATATAAATGTCATGTAATGCATAGGTTTGTACGTACATAACATTATCAAGCCTCTGAGGGCATGCCATCATATCATCTCGGCCACTGTGGGAAATCATCAACGTATACCAGCTGATCAGGTAGTGGTGTGTATATAACGCCATAACCATTCCTTCCTATATACATATATATATATATATATATATATATATATATATATACATATACATATATAGATATACATATATATATATATATATATATATATATATATATATATATATATATATATATATATATATATATATATATATATATATATATATATATATATATATATATATATATATATATATATATATATATATATATATATATATATATATATATATATATATATATATATATATATATATATATATATATATATATATATATATATATATATATATATATATATATATATATATATATATATATATATATATATATATATATATATATATATATATATATATATATATATATATATATATATATATATATATATATATATATATATATATATATATATATATATATATATATATATATATATATATATATATATATATATATATATATATATATATATATATATATATATATATATATATATATATATATATATATATATATATATATATATATATATATATATATATATATATATATATATATATATATATATATATATATATATATATATATATATATATATATATATATATATATATATATATATATATATATATATATATATATATATATATATATATATATATATATATATATATATATATATATATATATATATATATATATATATATATATATATATATATATATATATATATATATATATATATATATATATATATATATATATATATATATATATATATATATATATATATATATATATATATATATATATATATATATATATATATATATATATATATATATATATATATATATATATATATATATATATATATATATATATATATATATATATATATATATATATATATATATATATATATATATATATATATATATATATATATATATATATATATATATATATATATATATATATATATATATATGTATATCTATATATGTATATGTATATATATATATATATATATATACATATACATATATAGATATACATATATATATTTATATATATATATATATATATATACACATACATATATATGCGTATATAATGCTGTCTGAGTCATGGGTCAATGTACATGTATAAATGCATGAAATGCATAAGAAATACGTTAATAAGATTTTCTCAGAATGCCATAAAAATCAATATGCCTTTCAGATAAACACTATCAAATACGTATTTTTCTAGGACCCATGAACAGAAGATAATAATAATTCACATGGGGAATCAAGAATAAAGACACCCCTAGTATTCCTATGAATAGAGTAATTTATGGAAACTGTGTGCTTGCTCGTTTCTTCAATATAATTTGGACCATGCCAAAAGAAAGAAGGGATGGCCTGTACATACCTGGAGTAGGGAAAACTCTGTATAATAGTCTTGGCGAAGATTGCACCGTACTCTTTTAGAACCGCAACATTTGGATGGAATTAAGCTTCTGCTCGTTGAAGTGTTTGAACGATTGAGCTTTTGTTCTTGGAGTTGAAATGTTTAAATGATTATGCTTCTCTAGGCGTTGATATTTTTGAACCAAGAAAGAAAGGTTCTTGCTTTAGGAATTTTTCGATCATTTCTTGGTTCTGTTTTTGAGAGTGGCAGCATTAGACTTTTTTTTATTTGAAAGCCGTCTTCTAATCTTCTAATTATAGTAAGTATGACTCTATTTTGGATGATATATAAATATAATATAAGGTGTCTTTTGCTTTGATCCTTGGTTGCCACATATTAAATGACTAAGGAGTCATTGTGGCCAACTGTCACATTTTTGGAGGATAGATTTTATTAATTTTTATCCACTTATTAATTAATCGGGTATTGTCCCATTACATGAACCAATTACCCGCATATTTAAGAATTTCCATAATTTACTTCAAATTCTACTTATTTTTAATATACTTTATACATTATACTACTATGGTCATATGGTACCTTGTATGGTACTTGTCCATAATTATCGGGTATTATCGCTCGACCCGTATCTTATCCCAAATTGGCCACTTTCAATGAAACTCGTTTTTTTAATTCGTGTACCCTTTACCCTTCATGACAATTCTTTATCTCTTGTTATAAATCGCGTAAATACGTTAGCGTCAAGATGATCTCATCCCCGAGTCTACGTCAATTGACTGAAGACGAAACTTTTAGCGTACTAAAACGCGAGATGTAACATCCTTCCCCCCTTAGAAACATTCATCCTCGAATGTTTAACTCTCCGGGATCTATATAACCTTGGCAGAGTCGCCCTTGGTAACAATACTACAACCAACTCTTCCTGTAGAAACCTAATAATTTAACGCCACATAGGACCATGACCATCAATAACGACAGTGGCCTCACATGACCAAACTAATACCATAATCCATACACGTACCTTAAGGTTATGACATCTCGGTCGGATCCTTCTCTTGAGGAGGAAATAAGTAGGGATTCTAGACTTCATGTCTTCCTCGGCCTCCCAAGTCACTTCTCCAATTGTTGTTTCTCCAAAGTACTTTCACCAAAGCTACGTCTTTAGTTCTCGATCTCTGAATTTGTCCGTCTAATATAGAAATGGGAGTTTCTTCATATGATAACTGATTTTTCACCTAAACGTCGTCAACTAACACAATTCTAGAAGGATCTCTGATACATTTACGGAGTATAGACACATGAAAGACTGGATGTACATACTCCAAGTCCAAAGGCAAGTCTAACTCATATACTACCTAGCTTACTTTGCGTATGATACTTTATGGTCCCATGTACCGAGGGGTAGGTTTTCCTTTCTTTCCGAACCTCATGACACCTTTCATCGGTGATACCTTTTGGAATACCCAGTCGTCCACCTGAAATTCCAAGTCTCGTCGTCGATTATCCATATAAGGTTTGCTGCTAATAGCCTTTCCTATATAAGCTTAATTTTCTCGATTTCCTATTGTACCAATTCTAGTCCTACTAACGTAGTTTTCCCAACATCGAACCACCCTATAGGCGACCTAAACTTCCATCTGTAAAGAGCTTTGTATGGAGTCATTTGAATACCAGAATGATAGCTATTATTATATTTGAATTCAAAAAGCGGTAGACGATCATTCCAGCTACCTTTGAAGTCTATCCAACAAGCTCGTAACATTTCCTCAAGTGTCTGGATAGTACGCTCAGCCTGTCCATCTGTCCGCGGATGAAATGTTGTACTAAGACTTACCTGAGTCCCAAATACTTTTTGGAAGGACCTCCAGAAATTAGATGTAAAATGAGCTTCTCTATCGGAGATAATAGATACAGGGACACCATGAAGTCGTACTATCTCTTTGATATAAAGCCTGGCATAATCCTCTGCAGAATATGTAGTCCTAACGAGCAGAAAATGGGCTGACTTTGTAAGCCTATCAATAATCACCCATATAGAATTGGACTTTCGTTGGGCATGCGGTAAGCCCATGATGAAATCCATATTAGTTACTTCCCATTTCCAAGTCGGAATCTCCATAGCCTGCAATAATACATCGGGCTTTTGATGCTCAATCTTAATCTGCTAACAGTTAGGGCACTGAGCAACAAACTTCGCTATATCCTTTTTCAACCCGTCCCACCAGTATACCTCATTGATATCATGATACATCTTTGTTCCTCCTGGATTGATAGAATAACGAGAATAGTGAGTTTCTCCCATAACCGGCCGGCGTAGCCCTGCAACATTAGGGACACGTAATAGTCCTCAATATCTGAGGACCCCATCTTCTATAATTTCAAACGGTGACTTCTCCTTCTAAGGGGTGGTATCCCTATAATGAACTAACAAAGGATCCTCGTACTAGAGTTCCTTTACTTCAGTTACTCACGAGGATGTTATCGTATCCTGAATAGAAATTCCAATATGACCTGAGTCTAGTAACCAAAATCCAAGACTAGCTAGCTGGTGAACCTCATGGGCTATTCTCCCTTTTTTTCTGGCTATAAATATGACAGGCTACCCATAGCTCTATGGCTGAGGGCATCGGCTACTATGTTCATCTTCCCCGGATGGTATAAAATATCAATGTCACAGTCTTTAAGTAACTCCAACCATCTCCTTTGACGTAAATTTAATTCCTTTTTCTTGAAGATATACTGGAGGCTCTTATGAGCCGCATAGATATGAATGCCATACAAGTAGTGCCTCCACATCTTTAGTGTATGAATCACCAAGGCTGACTCTAAATCATGGGTCGGTTAGTTCTTCTCGTTCTTTCTTAGTTTTCTAGAAGCATAAGCTACAACCTTACCATGGTGCATCAGCACACGACCTAATCCAACGCCTGAGGCGTCACAATACATAACATAACCATCGGTCTCTTCTGAGAGTGGTAGGACCGGTGCTGAAGTTAATCTGTCCTTCAATGCTTGGAAACTTCGTTCGCAAGCACTGGTCCATTGAAACTTAGTTCCCTTCTGAGTTAACTTACATGGGCATCCTAATCTTTTACAATCAGGATTTTCCCCTCTTCGTAGGCTCAAACTTCATCCTTTATCCGTCACAATTACGCCCTTATCCCACTATTAGGGTAGCATTTCGTCTATTCTAAGTGCTACTAGTCTTAGTTTATTCATGCTATACTGAGCCTTCTAAAACTTAGAGAGACCATTAGCTTTATTATGATCTTAACCCCAAGGAATTATTCATTCTCGTCACCTTTTCACTCATTTTTTCTTATCCTTCCTCATGTCTTCCTAAAACCCTGTCGCTCTATCATACTTTAGCTTACGACCTACACATATCTATTTATACTTATTCGCAATCTTCCTTCAACTTGCTTGCACCGTAGATTTCCTTTTGTTATTCCGGAAGATCAAGCGAGACACCACATACCACTTTTGGTCAAGGTGCTAAAAGAGAAGAAAATTCCGTTACAAGTTTCCTGTAATAACCTGCCAAACGGAGAAGCTACGAACCTCCGTCAGTGTTGTGGGTCTAGGACAAGTCTTCAATGCCTCAATATTATTTGTATCCACCTGGATCCCTTCACCCGAAATGATATGCCCAAGGAAATCTACAGAGTTCAATCAGGATTCACATTTAGAGAATTTTGCATACAACTTCCCTTTTTGTAGAACTCTGAGCATAGTATGCAAGTGATCTGCATGATCAGCCTCTGAACGAGAATATACCAATGTATATATCGTCGATAGATACAATTACGAACAGATCTAAAAAGGGCCTGAACATACGGTTCATCAAGTCCATAAATACTGTTGGGGCATTGGTCAAATCGAACGACATAACACAAAACTCGAAGTTCTCATATCTGGTCCGGAATGTTATCTTCGATATATCTTCCTCCTTAACCCTTACCTGATGGTACCCGGACCTCAAATCTATCTTTGAAAAACACTTGGCACCTTGTAACTGATACATCAATCCTCGGGAGTGGGTACTTATTCTTGACGGTCACCTTATTCAACTGCCTATAATCAATACACATCCGTAAGGAACCATCTTTCTTTCTCACAAACAACACCGGTGCTCCCCACGACAACGTACTAGGTCTGATAAAACTTTTTTCAAACGAGCCCCTTAGTTTTCCTTTAACTCTTTCAGCTCTGTGGGGGCCATTCTATAGGGGGAGGAATAGATATTGGATGAGTATCTGGTAGTAAGTCAATGACAGACTCAATTTTTCGCTCTGGCGGAAGACCCGGAAGCTCATCGTGAAAAAAAAAATACCGGGAAACTCATTAACTACAGGAAAGGACTGAATGCTTGGTAACTCTACTTCCACATCCCAAATCCGAACTCAGTGATAAATATAGTCCTTTCTGATTATCTTCCTAGCCTTGATATAGGAGATAAATTTACCTCTTGGCGATGCGGTATTACCTTTCTATTCTAAAATAGGCTCTCCTAGAAACTGAAATCAAACNCCTTGACTTGATATAGGAGATAAATTTACCTCTTGGCGATGTGGTATTATCTTTCCATTCTAAAACAGGCTCTCCTAGAAGCTGAAATCAAATCATCTTTGATCTGAACTTGATGTTAGCATAACAAAAGGCCAATCAATCCATACCTATTATAATATCAAGTTCTACCCAACCGAACAGCACGTATCTTATACTTGTTTATTATCAAATTTATCATGGGCCATTTTGGGAAACATCCATATATATATATAT
>ML387191.1:0-29087 GCA_005239525.1 Nicotiana knightiana | reverse complement strand
TTTATGAGAAGTACATTTTTCTGTTTACAGTTGGAGATAAAAGTGTTGTGAAAGGCTTGGCCTCAATTGTGAAATTTATGAATAAATTGATATGAGATGTCTGGTGGGAGTGGGTTGCATGCCGCAACAAGGAGTGATAAGGGTGGACAGGTGGGATCGGGTTTTACGCTGCAACATGAGTAATAAGGGTGATATATTTAGCGAGGAGTAACAAGGGTGGTAGGTGGGAGCGGGTTGCACGCCGCAACAAGGAGCAACAAGGGAGGACATCTATGATTTTTACTGAATTTCAAAGAAAATATAGATTTGAAAGGCTTAAAGGTTTATTTTTCTATTCTTCATATTTACGACACTACTTTTATTTAAAGCTAAAGTTTGGAAACTTGGAAATTATTTGAGAATTGGTTATAGATGAGGCCTGGGAAAAGGCAGCTGAGTTATTTTGTTGTTGTTGCAGTATTTAATTATTTGTTTAGATTTCCTTCTTACTTAATATAATATTGTCACAGGTTATATTGCTAAAGCCCCGCCGTAGCCTCGTCACTACTTTGTCGAGGTTAGGCTCGACACTTACTCAGTACATGGGGTCGGTTGTATTGATACTACACTCTGCACTCTTTTGTGCAGATCCAGGTACCTGCCAGCTGTAGAGATATTTAGAGCAACTATGTAATTTCTGGAGACACGAGGTATATGTGCCGGCATTCGCAGATCCAAAGAGTCTTCTCTATATTATTTAGACTACTATTTTATATGATTCAAAATAGTTATACATTATTTCTTGAGCCAATTATTTGTAGTATTCTTTATTAGTTCGTGCATTGTGACACCAGACTCTGGGGTAGTTCTAGGTTTATTTATATAATTAGTTTGTGGCTCGGCTTAACTGATTGTTTTTTTATTTTATACTTGGAATTATTTATTGAAAGCCATTAGATCAAGTTTAACTTAAAATTGTTTTATCCTATTTAAATGGTAGTTAAGCGAACTATAACATTGGCTTGCCTAACAAGTGTGGTGTTAGGCGCCCTCATGATCCCTAAGCTTGGGAATTAGGGTCGTGACAGATAACAGTAAGAAGCGACCACTATGGGTCCTAACAATATCAGCATAAGGCCTAAACATGATAGCTAGCATGATTCACAGTTCAATTACTTAATTACGTGGTTAAAAAACATATATCAACAAAATAGGTCCACTAGAAAATGCAATGAAAACAAAGAAGTCACAATTCACTAGGTGCACGCCCACACGCCCATCACCTAGCATGTGCCTCACCTCATTATCATTCACGTAACACGTAACTCAGGGTTTCATTCCCTCACCACTAAGTTTAGAAGAGTTACTTACCTCGAACGAGCCAATAACAATGCCGAGCAAGCCAAGCGATGCTCCAAAGATGCCATCTCGCTCATTCCGACTTCCGAACGGCTCGAAACTAACCAACAACAATTCAAATACATCAAATAATGCTTAAGAAACCAATCCCGATCGTAAAAGATCAAATCTTGAATCAACGCCCGAAATCGACCCAACAACCCAACCCCGGCCCGCACCTCGTAATCCGACAAAACTCACAAAATCCGACAACCCATTCAATTACGAGTCCAAACATACTAGTTTCACTCAAGTCTGACTCCAATTCGATTTTCAAAACTCAAAAATTCATATTATGAAACTTTAGGCCAAAACCCCCAATTTACTCTATAAATTCAGCAACCAATTGCTAAAAATGAATATGGATTCATGACATATAATTAAAACGGAGTAGAGAACACTTACTCCAATCCTTGTGATGACATTTGCTTCAAGAACCGCCGCAATCTGAGCTTGGAAATGTCAAAATGAAGCCAAAATCATGAACCCTTGTATTTATCATTCTGCCCAGCAGTTCCACATTTGCGGTCAAATTGTCGGATCTGTGACCACCACATCTGCGGTCAAATCTTCGCTTCTGCGACCACACTCACCAGCCGACCCCCGCACCTGCGAAACAATTTCTGCCCTCGCAGGTGCGACTTTCCTCCGCATCTGCGATGACCTTCACTCCTCAATGAAACCTCGCATGTGCGACACTTGGCTCGCATCTGCGCCATCGCACCTGCTCAATCGCAAGTGCGGAACACCAGAACCAGCAACTCCTCAGCACTAGCAACATGAAGGAAAATTATCTGAAATTGATCTGAAACACGTCCGATCCCCTAGATACCCCGTCCAACATACCAACAAGTCCCGTAATATAACATGGACCTACTCGAGGCCTCAAAACACACATAACAATATCAAAACAACGAAAAAACCACCTCAATTTGGAATCATTGAACTTCAAAACTTCAACTTCAACAACTGATGCCGAAACCCATCAAATCACGTCCAATTGACCTCAAATTTTGCATACAAGTCACATTTGACATTACAGACCTACTCAAATTTTTGAAATCGGAATCCAACCCCCGATATGATGGGTTTGAAAAAGAATGATGATTTAGAGTTCCTGACCGAGTCCTACATAACTTTTGACTATCTCTATGAACGATACGGTCACAGCAAATCCTATCGTATCTTTCACGATGAATTCTCTATTACT
This sequence comes from Nicotiana knightiana, assembly GCA_005239525.1. Classification (NCBI taxonomy): domain Eukaryota; kingdom Viridiplantae; phylum Streptophyta; class Magnoliopsida; order Solanales; family Solanaceae; genus Nicotiana; species Nicotiana knightiana. The sequence continues at coordinate 26,500 of ML387191.1, read as the reverse complement.
TCCTTGGGTCATATTCACCGTAGGGTTTTTTTGTTGTTTTCTTCCTGGGTATGATAGTATTTCCGAGTAAAGGAGTCAGGATTCACACTAGACTGGCTACGGTAGCCAAAACCTTAATGGAGGGGATCGAGGGGCAAACATATACCATTATCCCTATGATCATAGCAGACATATACCGAGCCTTGGACCGCTGGCAGAAGGGGTTCAAACACTTTGAGGGTTGTAATATGCTACTACAGGTTTGGTTATTGGAGAATCTCCAAAGGGGTCAATATCGTCAAGAGTTTCCACGAAGGGTGTGGAATGATCATATTGCCTTCCATCACCCAAAGAGAATGACCTACATCCTAGACAGGTTTGCTCAACCGGAAAATGCTACAGAATGGTCGCATTTTTTTGACAATCTGATCAAGGACCAGGTTCAATGGATGTTCGAATGGTTCCCTATCAGTTAGTTCATCATCAAATAGAGGGACGCTCCACACCTGGTGTTGATCGGTTTAAGGGGAATATACCCTTATGTTCCCATCATGGTTATGAGACAGGCAGCAGGAAACAAGTCATACCGCAAGTTTCTAAAATAAGTCATTACAGGGCGAATTTTCAGGACGACGACATCCCGTACAAATGTGAAGCTCAGCATATGTGGCATCTAAAGGTTATTATAGAAAAGGACACCATCGATCCAGACAGGTACCAACAGGGCATATACATTGTTACCAACCATTGTTAGAAGACAGCATAGTAGGGATAGTTGAGTCGGGAATCGGTGGGGGAAACAGGGTCATAGACGAAGTTGCTGAGGCCCAAGTGAAATACAATAAACTGCCAAAAGGGTTCGTGATTCCGAGGCTGAGCATTTGGAGAAACAACATACTGATATAGAACTGATCAATGAGTGGAAGGAAAGGGATATCAAATCCAATGAGAGTTTGGAATATTTGGAGCAGGGTCTGATAGAACTAGAGGCGAAGACAACGAAAAGAGTCGTCGACTGCCATAATGCTGAGGGAAGTGAAGGAGGGCATCTAGGAAGAGTATACCTGTTGTTGGGCATGCATGACCTGGGGAAACTGATCGACAAAGCCAAGAAGATCAAGCCTGGGGAAGGTCCTTCTGGGACCAAGTAGATTAGATTTACTTGCTTTTTCAAATGTAATAGTGCCATTAGTAACTTATCTTATTCAGTGTCTTTTTAGATTCATCTACTTTTACATTAATGAAATGAGGCAATTATTGGCATCTAAGTTCTCCAAATCAACTTGTCGCTAGGCCTACCTAGAGCACAACGAGGCTCTCCAAATTAGGACACGCTTTTATATTCCTGCAATGTGTGTTTAAATACTGCAATATTTTCTCATGATCCTCACTGACTTGGCTACCTTTTGTTTTGCTTTTGTTTTCTTTCTTTTATTCCCCTCCCCAAAGGTTGGTTCGTGAATTCTGGCATCATCAACATATCACACAAGATCCAGGGGCCCTCTACCTCCACCTCCTCCTAGTCCACCTAAAGGCAAAGGCAAAGGCAAAGGCAAAATGGAAGATTTGAACAATATCAAGGAAAACACAATGATTGCTGAACGAACAGAAGCTCCTAACAATCAAGGTACTCAGGTTCAGAATGATGCTATGTTAGAAGTCGATCAAAGGTTGTTAAAACTCCAAGGGGAACTTGAACATGTGCGAAACTTAGCGAATCTGTCCTTCTCACTTAGTGTTCCAGATGTCAATCATCCGAACACCCAAAACCTTATACCTCCTCAGATCACCCCAAACAAACAGAACCCTCCCACAACTCACCACCGTACAACTCCAACAAAAAATCAAACTACTCCACCACAATGCAACACTTGCCACACTCCAGGAAACACCCCATTGATCATCCGTGAACAACAAAAATCCACAAATGACCACCTTTACGCTCAGGTGCTAGGCCATCATAACAACCCCATATATGTGGAGACTCTACCTCAATCCACCCAACCCATTTCTTACACACTTGAATCCAATGAGAAGCATATGCTCATTAATAAGATAGTCGAAGAACTCAAGATACTGACTAGCCGAGTCTAGGGCGTCGAAGGAAGTAAAAGAGTTGAGGGATTGAACTATGAAGATCTCTGCATAAAGCCTGATGTTGAACTACCAGAGGGTTACAAACCCCATACACAGGTGATCCCAGAGTCCATCTGAGAACCTATTGTGATAAATTTGTTGGAGTAGGAAGAGACGAGAAGAATCACCTGAATTCTTCATGCGAAGCCTGACCAAAGATGATTTTTCTTGGTACATCAGCCAAGACCCTAAAAAGTGGTCCAACTGGGTAGGCATGGCCTCAGATTTCATGGATCAGTTCACTTTCAACACAGATAATGATCCAGACGTATTTTATATCCAGAACCTCAAGAAGAAGCCCACCAAAACTTTTCGCGGGTATGCCACTCATTGGAGATCTGAAGCAGCCAAGTACAGTACTGCCCTAGATGAAGAATAAATGAACAAATTCTTCGTCCGGGCACATGACTCGCAGTATTATGAGAGGCTGATGGTAGTTGAAAACCACAAATTCTCTGACATCATCAAGCTAGGTGAGAGAATTGAAGAAGGGATTATGAGCGGAATGGTTACTAATTTTGAAGCACTACAAGCCACCAACAAAGCCTTGCAGTCTAGTGGTATATCCAAGAAGAAAGATACAGGGATGGTAATGGTTGCAAAGGGACCCAAATCCCCGTTGGTATACCAAACTTCCCCTCTCGCATACCAAGCACCCCCACCTATATATCAACCAACACCTTCGCCAACATATCAACCGTTACCCCTACCTGCTTATCAACCCGCGTCTCCCAGATATTCCTAACCAGCCACCGTTTACCATACATACAACTCTCAAACCTCTCACTTCCAGTCACGCCCTACTCGCCAAAATTTTCCAAGAGCTTGACCCAATTTTTACCGCAAGCCACCCAAACAATATACTGCCATTGCTGAACCTATTGACCAGCTGTACCAAAGATTAAAAGTTGCTGGCTATGCCACTCATATCCCTGCTCTAACCCCTGAAAATCCATCTCAATGGGTCAACCCCAAATAAAACCTGTGCATATCATTCTAGCATGAAGGGGCATACAATTGATGAATGTCGTTCACTGAAGGATAAAATCCAGTCTCTAATTGATAATATGGTCATCCAAGTAAAGGAAGCTACTCCTAATGTCCCCAATAATCCGCTCCCATACCATAGGGTGGGAGGAATCAACATGATAGAGATAGAGGAAGAATGTGACCTAGAGGGGTCGATTAGATGGATCAAAGAAGGTGATGACCCAAAGAAGCCAGCGGTCACACTTAATCCCATCATAGTCCAGATTCAGCCGTCTAGATATGTTGAGGTAGCTGCGTCAGTCCCATTCAAGTTTAAAGTGGCACCACCTACGGATGGACCAGTGTCGTTTAAGGTTGAGGGCATGACACTTGCCACTGCACCTGTCCCATTTGAAGTGAAGATAGCCGCACCAATTACAGTGATAGTGTCAACCCCGCCGCTCTTCAACACTAATGACGTACATTGGGACTACGTGGCTGTAGGAAGAAGGAAAGGTAAGGTCAAAATGGAAGAAGCTGGTGCCACACAGGGGATGACTAGGACCGGCAGGATCTTTACACCTGAACACTTGGCAAAGTCTAGCAAACATGCTTCCAACGGGCCACCCATCATTGAAACAGGTCCAGATGATCTTTGGAGAAAGGAGCAAGCCAAAGAATATTCAGTCATAGATCAGCTGAACAAGACTCCAGCCCAAATATCCATCCTGTCATTGCTGCAGAACTCGAAAGCGCACATGATTACTTTGATGAGAGTGTTGAACGAAGCATATATGCCTAATAGGATCACCAGTGCAGAAATGGTAAACATGGTAGGACATGTGCTGAAAAGTCACAAGAGCACTTTCCACGAGGACGAGCTACCACCTGAAGGTCTAAGTCACAACAAGGCACCGCACATCACTGTGCAATGTGAAGATTATTTCATTACCAGGGTTCTAATCGACAGAGGATCCAGCCTCAACATTTGCCCATTGACAACACTCAAAAGATTGAGCAAAGGATTGTACGAGATTAGAGAAGGGGCCATGAATGTGAAGGCTTTCTACGGTTCTTAGAAGGCCACAATTAGATAAATCAGTCTTTGTCTATAGATGGGGCCTACATGGTTCGAGGTTGAATTTCAGGTGATAAATGTATCCGTATCGTATAACCTGTTATTGGGACGGTCATGGATACATGCCGCTGGGGATATGGCATCAACATTGCATTAGGCAGTGAAATTTGAATGGAACCACCAGGAAGTAATCATCCAGGGAGATGGAAGCAACCCTATCTATAGTCGCCAGACCATCCCGGTGGTTGAAGGTAGAAGAAGGCTAGGTGGAGAAACCTATCACCACATCGAGCGGGTCAACGCAATAGCCAAGGATAAGTGGTGGGATAGTAAGATCAAAAGAATATTGAACTGGAGTGGCTACGAGCCTAGCAAAGGTCTCCGTAAGAATCTTCAGGGGATTTCCAAACCAATACAGCCGAAGCACCATGGCACCACTTTTGGGCCGGGATACAAATACACTTGGCAAGAGTATGAGGACTGGTCGCCACCATGGCGCGGTCCCTACTATCCATTGGAACAACCTATACCACATTTGGAGCAGACTTTCCATGTTCCAAAATGTTTGTCTAAATTATCAAAATCTCTTTTATGTTTCAACGAATTAGTATTTATTTATTATCGTTTTTCTCTCATTACTTTTATCTATACATCATTACTATTTCCTGTCTTTATGAACCGGTGACTGTGACATGCAATGAGACAACGCAATAAAAGGACAGCAATTCAGAAGAAGAGGATGTCATACCCGATGAAATTGTCAGAGAAGTTGAGGATTTCGAGAACAGACCTAAGTCCAACCTGGATGAAACTGAGGTAGTTAACCTGGGAGATTCAGAGAATATCAAAGAAACTAGCATCAACAACCATTTGTCCCATTAGAGAAAGAGGAATATAACCAATTATTGAAAGAGTATGAAGACATATTTGCACGGTCGTACGATGACATGACTTGTCTAAGTACATCAATTGAGGAAGTTCAAACCTGATATGAGTGTGAAAATCAAAGAGGAAGTTACCAAGAAAATCAACGCCAAGTTCCTCAGGGTAGTTGAATATCCAACATGGTTAGCCAACATCATTCCAGTGCCCAAGAAAGACGGAAAAGTTAGGGTTTGTATCGACTACCGGGATCTCAACCGGGCCTGTCCAAAGGATGATTTCCCCTTTCCAAACATACACGTCCTGATTGACAATTGTGCAAAGCATGAATTTCAGTCGTTCGTGGATTTCTTTTCCGAATACCATCAGATTTGGATGGACGAAGAAAATATTGAGAAAGATGATAGAAAGACACAAACAGTGGCACGAAAAGCTATCATTTGCTTTACTGGGATACCGCACCACAGTGCACATCAACTGGGGCAACTCCTTACTTACTGGTTTATGGTACGGAAGCTGTTATTTCTGCCGAAGTGGAAATTCCTTTCTTAAGAATCATACAAGAAGCTGAGCTCAGTGACACATAATGGATAAGAAGCCATTATGAGCAGCTAGCCCTCATAGACGGGAAAAATATGAATGCAATATGTCACAGAAAGCTTTATCAGAGCAGAATGACCAGAGCCTTCAACAAAAGAGTCAATCCAAGACAATTCACACCGGGGTAGCTGGTGTTAAAGAAGATCTTTCCACATCAAGATGATGCCAAAAGGAAATTCTCTCCCAACTGGCAAGGTCCATATATGGTTCATAGAGTAGTGAAGGGAGGAGCTCTCATACTTGCAGAAATGGACGGAGAAGTCTGGCCAAAACCAATCAATTCCGATGCAGTCAAGCGCGACTATGTGTAACTCTTTATGCTTTCTCGAATGATGTAAACCGAACTACGCCTGACCTGATTCCCGTTTAAGAGGGGATATGTAGGCAGCCCTATGAGTTCGGTCACAATTAAATAAAAATCTCATCCCCCTCCCCCACCGCAATTGGAAACTGGGGCAGAATTTTGAGGAGGACCCTCAAAATTCCGTAGCATGAGAGGTTGCAATGTCTTGAACCGTGTCACGGTCGTCGATTCATCTAATTTCTTAAAATATATTTTCTACTATGTCATTGCAAAATCATGCATGCTTTCTTTCATAAATAGCTCTGTTTAGCAAACGCTACCCCGATAACTTGAACAGGATCATCAGACCAAGCAGAATGAGTCAATCAAAGCCAGCGGGGAAGCGAACCGACCGTCCCCATCTATAGAACTCACGATTTTTCTTTAAATGTAGGAAAAAAAGATAAACACGCTTCAAAGTCACAATTCTCAAAACAATCGCAATTCAAAATCTTCTACCAGCTATGAAATTATATTATCATTTGCTATTTATTCTTCTGCATAAGGTTAAGCCCTGCCTTCATATTGCATGGGACTAAGCTCTGTCATGCATCTTGCATGAGGCTGATTTCTGCCTTCCAGCTACATAAGACAAATCTGTGCTTTCCATTTGCATAAAGCTAATCTCTGTCTTCCCTTGCATAAGACTAATCGCTGCCTCCCCCTTCTTGAGACTAAGCTCTGTCTCCATCTTGCATAAGGTTAAGCTCTACCTCCATCTTGCATAAGGATAATCTTTGCCTTCACTTGCATAAGGCTAATTTCTTCCTTCATTTACATGAGACTAAGTTATGTCTCCATACCTGCATTAGGCTAAACTCTACCTCCATTTTATTTTCACCAAGACAAGCGCTGTCTGAAGCCTTATTTACTTTGATCCTCTTTCGGGCCAAGATCTACCCCCAAGTTGCAAGACTAAGCCTTCTCTTGTTGACATCACATTATTGCATCTCAAGGGCTGAAATATCGGCAACTTTTCCAAAGGCGTCATAGTCTAACGACATCATCCTCATAGCCGGAAGACACTATGTCATGGCCTAAGGATCTCTCTCAATTTGCATTATCATTATTCAAAGGTGTCATATTTCAGAGGCACCATCTTCATAGCCCGAAAACATCATTTCATGGCCTGCGAATCTCTCATCAAACAATTTATGGCCCAGGACATCATGGTCTAAGGACGTCATCCCTAACCGCCCGAAAACAACTTTCATAGTCCACCGGAAACCTGCATCATGTTTAAATTTATGCACAATATATGCTTGTAGTATTCTTATTTGCAGGAAACCCGGCGAGCAACGACTATCCCAGCAGGAGCGATCCCGCTCCAGTTCCTCAACTTTATCAAACCTAACCTCTCCCGTGAACCGTTCATTCGCCCATCCCTATATATTGCATCCGTTCTTGAACTCACTTCACCGGTATACTTCGCCGATGAATTCGGAACTACATACAACCTGATTCCTGTAAAATTAGGGGTATGTAGGCAGCTCAGAAGCCAGGGTGCGGCCTAAAAATCTCTAACCATTTCGCTCGGTCAAAATTGGCCATCATATCTTTACCCGACAACTCTTTCATCCTTTTCGGGTAAAGAGGGGCAGCTGTTGATACCCAATTTTTTCTAAAGTATTTTTAAAAATTACATATATATCTTCAAAATCATGCTAATTGCAATTGGTGTTTTTCCATAATTTTTCTGCATTTTTATAAATTTGTCCAGCATTTTATTTCCAATAAATAATTACAACATTGCATGCCAAATGATTTCAAAAGCATTTCTTGATTTAATTTACAATTTATGGTCCTATTAAGACCAAATTATGCCATAAATAGAAAAATTTGACACCTTTTGGCTATAATTGCAATAACTTTGCAATTATAGCCCATGCATATAATTTTGTACAATTTTCTACGAGAAATTAGTCCTTTATATTTTTTAAATACCAAGTAATCATTTTTTTAAAAATATTTCCATGCATAGAATTCATTTTTAATTAGAAATTATGTTATAAATTATTTCGACTAATTTAATTCGGGTATTTAACAAATAGCCCCGTTTCATTTAAATTATGATCTATTTAAACCAGCGCAATACCCAATACCCAAGCCCAATTCCTAAATACCCGACCCAGTATCTGATTAAATCTTGGTCGTTGATTAATTTTGATCAACGACCCAGATTCACCATTACCTTAATTAACCTAAATGACCTACCCCTCTCCTCTCATTCCCTCATTCTCTCGGCCATCACACCCTCTCATTCTCTCTCAAGCTCCCACTGCGCTAACCCTAGCTTCCCCTCGCCGGCTGTTGGCTCGCCGGTAATAATGGTGGTTCTCTACCACCCCTAGCCTCTATGGCTCCTCCCATGCCCGGGTTCTTGCTGTCTCGAGGTCCTCAAGGGACCAGTGGCCGTTCACTTCCCTCCTCTGAGTCCGTGCTTACCATTATCAAGCCGCTATGGCTCAATTGAGTAAGATCTTTCTATGTTCCAGCTAAACCTATGGTTTCTAAGCCGGAATCTCTCTACCTCTGGGTTGTTCTTCTCTGAAACCCTATTTTTATATCTTGACTCGTTAGATCTGTAACAGATCTAAGAGTATTCCGAGTTATTTTACTGTTTTCCATGAGAATCTTTCTGATCTTTTCAAAACGTCTCTTCGTCTCGATAACTAGGATTTCTTAACCTTTTTTTTTTCAAAATGACTTTTCCTCTGATTTTAAGTGTTATTCGATCATATTTACTATGTTTAAACTATTTATTTAGGGTTTCCCTTTAACCTGATTAACCGTGCTAAAACCTATAACTCAACTAAGCTACACAAGCCTTCAAAACCCAAGAGTCTCACCACAAAACATCTGTAGAAACTCTCTACGTCATGAGCACCCAATGAGCCGATCATCCATATTACCATGCTGACCCAACCTACTACCACGCTGTCTAATTCCTACGAATTCTTTCTGAACTACCTTTAAATTTATTCTTCTACTCGCCATAATACCAGAATCCTCCACCAAAACTCACCATGCGAGACCCTAGCATAAACCACACCGCCCTAAGGCTCATACACCATTGAATGTTCTCTTAAGCACCCCAAAAGTACCACAACTAAAATACTTACTCTAAAGAGAATTCATGCGAGTCTAAAGACATTAACTTCACCTTCCTGATACTGATATGTGGAATCCATAATGACATAGAAATGCCCCCAGTCTTGACATCATCCAACGTGAATCTCAATTTACAGCCAAATACACATCCTTAAGATTCCCAACTGTTACCTATAAATCTTGAGTCTATTAGAACCATTCTCAAGAGTTATTTACTCTGCTCNGGAGTAACCCACCCACCCCACACCCCACCCCGAGCAACCAAGCAAATTCCTACTCCACGCACACTACATCCTTTACAAATAACAACTCAATAATTCAATAAAACCCATATAACTATAGAGTATAATACAACATGTATCCAGAAATTTCCATTACTCGAGTCATCCTCAAATTCCATATCTGCAAGTCATAACTGATTCACCGGTATACCTCGAACTGAAACCAATACAACACATAATCGTGCAATCAACTTATCAATAGCAGAATCCCCCACTTGGCTCATAACCATAAATCAAAATAAACAATAACACATAATGCCCATACACTATCACTGCCACAATACCTCAGTGGGATTCAACTAAATCCTTCATAAGCTTATATAACACAAACCATCTAATATCTAAAATCGCCTCCAACTCTCACATTCATCCTTGTAGCCGTCAAGCCAATTCTCATAAGCGACCCAAACTCAAATTGCAACACATATAATCGACTGATAAAAGAGAACTCGCTATAAAACAACATACGGATCACACAACCTCAGGACACCTCACAGGAGATAACCCTGCATGCTTAGCCCCAAACTGATATCTCTCTATACCCTTCCAAAATCCTAGCTATTACACAATCATTTTATCCTCATGCATTAAAACAAGACCAATGACTATCCTCGAGGCATCACAATATGCAGTATAAAAACCTGAATTTGATGGTAGAATTAACACTGGAGCTGTGGTCAAAGAAGTCTTTAGCTTCTAAAAGATCTCCTCACACTCATCCGACCACCCGGATGGAGCACCCCTCTTTGGGTCAATTTGGTCAAGGGAGAAGTAATAGATGAAAATCCCTCCACTTAGCGATGATAGTAACCTGCCAAACCGAGAAAGCTCTTAATCATCGTGGTTGAGGAAGGTCTGGGCCAACTCTGCACCGCCTCTATCTTCGTCGGATCCACCTGAATACCCTCACTACACACCACGTGCCCCATGAATGCTACTGAACTGAGTCAAAATTCATAATTGGAGAACTTTTCATAAAGCTTATCTTCCCTTAATATCTGTAGTAAAATCTTCAAATGATGAGCATGCTCCTCCTGGCCATGACAGTACACCAAGATCTCATCAATGAATACAATAACGAAGGAGTCCAAATATGGCTGGAATACACTGTTCGTCAAATTCTTGAACGCTACTAGGGCATTGGTCAACCTAACAGACATCATCAAGAACTCATAAGACAACATGAAGATCTACTTCACTCCACAACTAAACTACATGAGAGGTCCTTCAATGCACCCACTGTCACACCTCCTTTTTCCGACACAGGGTTGAATACGGGAGTTTTTCCACTTTAAGTGACATTATGCGGATTTGGGATTTATTTATTAGTTTCAGAGTCGCCACCCGGATTTTTGACGGTTTTCCGGGACACCATTTATTTATTGAAATCCCAAATCGAGGAGATTTTGACTTTGTATTGATTTGTCTGCGGCCAGAGATCCGAGTAAGGAATTCTGTTAATCCGGGAGAAGGTGTTAGGCATTCCCGAATTCCGTGGTTTTGGCACGGTCGCTTAACTATTAATATTTGGCCTAATTATCTAATTATTTACATGTTTTAAACCTATTGTGCTTTTACCTTTCTTACTTTTTATCCGCCTTTTAATATTTATGGAATTATTTTAATACAAGTCACGATGCTGTGCACTTGTTATTTTTGGACACGTTGCAAACCGCGCCACATGAAATGTACCCGCGATTTATAACATGCTTATTTAATTAATGTTTTGAGTTAGAGTCGGGGACATGAGTTGCCACACCCGAGTGTAGATTATATGACTATGGTCACGACGATTAAATATGCCTATTTGAGGCGATATTTGATTGTTCTCTAGATTTTGGGGTTTTTTTAATCTAAAAGAGGTACTTTTTTTTTAGCTTATGGGGTGTGTAAATAATTTTTGATATTTATGGATTTACCTTGGGACAAGTCACGATGGTATGCACTTGTTGTTTTAAACACGTTATAATTACGCCACATGAAATGCACCCGTAATTGATTTCTATCTTAATTTTGAAGTTAAAGACGGGGAGATGAGTTTTCGCTCCCGAATGTTGGTTAGGTGGCTTCGGTATAAAATTAGATTTTTCTATCAAAATTTCAGACTAAAGGTATCCATTCTACCTAGAAGATCTCCTAAACGATATTCGTTGTTCTAAAAGAACATCTTATAGGCTATGGACTCATCTAGCCTCGTTTTATCACGGCAGGCCATCCTAAGTCAGTTCTCCATGTGATAGAACTGCTAGTTCTGAAAAAGAATTTGTTTGTAGCCCATGATGGCAAACGTGAGAATCAGAATATCCTTCGTTCGTTCAGATATATATATGTATGAAATTCATATATTTAAATACGTTATTTTCTAAGTTTGATACTTATAGACAAGCTGGAATTAATCTATTCTTTCCAGAATTTTAATGATTTCTGACACATACTTTGCCCTATGCGATTTTACTAAATTTGGAACCAGTAATCCCTAGCAATTCTTAACGAACTAATCTCATGTATCTAAAGTTTTAGAGTTCACGCACATGTATACACTGATTTTTTGCAAATTTAGAAGACACAAGGTGAACTGAAAAACAATCTACTGATTTGTGTGAAAACTCCACTGAATTTGAGATAACCATTTTGAAGAAAAATAAATCCAAAATGGGATTGTTTATACCTATTTTTCTTTTGTCTGGTATCAAGGCAGAACAAAACAAAGATATAAATTCGAAATTTCAGTGATACATGAATAAAAACAAAAATTAAATGTACAGTCCAGTCTTTATATTACAATGAAAGCTAAAGAAATAGGGGGGGGGGAGGGGGTTATAACTTGACTGCCCCTATACACTTTCCAGAATGAAAGAAACTAAAAAAAAGAATAAAATTCTAACTAATTTGTTGATTCGAAGATCTCTTGAAACCTTACGTTTGAGTCTTCTCTTTGGAATCTAAAAAAAACACCCCATTTGTTTGAGTGTTATGCAACTATCAGAACCAAACTGACCATGGGAAGGTCAATTTTAATTCAGATGATGTTTATGTTCAAACCATATTATTTGGCAGAACTGTTTAGGCACTTTCTCATGGTGAATATGATCATAAGATGATCAATTCACCTCTGGATTTGTCATTTTCTTTTGTTGTACTTGGGACTTTTAGTCCTATTAATTCTTTAACTTGATCATTTTAGGCATGTTGAAAGAGTAAACCTAACCATTTGGGAGGTTCAGGTTCCATACACTAGAGCCCTTTTGACTGACCTCAATTCTATACCCCCAAAAGGGGATAAACTACTCTCTAAATATCTAAAATATGGGGTGAAGTTGACCACTATGAAAGGTCAGATTCACTACCCTTTTAATGTTGGCTAAATGACTCTATTATGACTTCAAGGATATGGAATTAATCACAAGAAGTCTTTAACTGGTAATTCTATTATGGTAATCACACATAGAGAGACAACCAGATTTTGATATGTGATCACAAGTTCAGCAAGAAGGAAAGCAACAAGTTTTATGTATCTTTTTTAGATTGAATCTGACTATGAAGGAGAATCTGATTCAAACCCAGAGATACAAACTTACTTGGCCTTTCTAACAACCATACCAGCACTTCAAATAGCATTCATTTGAACATTTTTTACTATTCTTGGCTTTTTAGAGACTGAATCAGACCATATAAGGGTTCAGATTCTCTATTGTATAGCCCTTTTGACCACATGCTGTATACCCTTTAAAGGGTGGATTTCAGCCATCTACACTACTGTTTTGTGCACTGTTGTGGGGTGAACTTGACTATCAATAATTCAAACTCATCTACGCTAGTGCTAATACTAGCCTATCTAGAGATTTGCTTGTTGAAACTCTTTATTGACCAAGGAGACTCAATTGAAAAGCAGATTTCTGCATTCTTATTGATGGAATCTGACCATAGAGGAGGTCAGATTCAACACCTTAATGCAGCTTGTTTCCTAATATAGGAACATGAGTACTTATCATATATAATCTTAAGCAAACAATCATGCACTAACAGGAGGAATACTAACACCAAAGACATTGCCTACCATACTCATAGAATGTGAATAAAACATCTGCACAGTCACATTTAATCAAAACAAGAACAGTAACTTCATTTGTCAAGAGTAACCAGTTTTACACAATGAGCAGAAAAATGAGAATTCCAGTCCAAAATTTCATTAAGAAGATATGAAGTAGTACATACCTTTAAAGAGAGAATAACAAAGAGACTTGACTAAATAAAGGTCAAGTGGGAACAATAACAGCAAGGAGGAAGAGAAATCAGCAACAAATAGCAGAAACCCAGAGAAAACCAACCAGTCCAGCAAGAATATCCCCCCAGAAATATTGAGTATGAATGCTTGAAAGAAAAACCTCCAGAAAACCCCCAAAATTCAGAAAGAAAATAGCAACTGAACTAGGCCATATCTTTATGAACTTGTTTTCCAAAAAGAAATCAGATTCTTCTAAATTGTACTCTTCTTTTCAAAACCTCTTAAGTGGGGATAATATTTCTAAGAATGGGGAGGATTCTATTCTAACAGCTCAAGAGTGTCCAGAAAAAAAAATCTCCTTATCTTCTGAATATCCTAGTCTATATATAGGGAAATTCAGGGTAGCATCTTTGGAGGATATTCCTTATCCTATTAGGCTGAAATAGTACATGTACAGCTGTCTAACCTTATCTTCTTGAACATTCTTTCTTACCAAAAGACCTTTCTATCCTTCAAATTCTGATTTCCTAACTACATTAACTAATATACCCCCTTGGAGTCCCTGAATTTACCATTGGGTAATCAGGGTTAAACTCACTTGGGTTATTACTTGGACATTGGCTAGTTAACTCTAGTTAGCCTTCTACTTAACAAGGATCATTAGATATTAACTTGTTAATCAATTTGGGCCAATTAACTTCTTAACCCAAGTCAATACTGATTCAATTTGATTAATTCAAACTAATGATCTGAAATTAGAAGCTTGGTTAATTCATTAAGATCAGGTTAGCTAGTTAATCCCAACTAGTTTTCCTAGACATGTCTTAGGACTTAAATAGTTTTTTAAGAGACTATTAGACTAGGTTAATCTATTATACAAGTGATTGTGGGAAATTATTGTTAACTAAACTAGTCTTGATAAGTCTAGGTTAAATCATGACTAAACTTTGTTTTAGAACTAAGTTTTAGTCTAATTGGTTCATTAATTTCTCATTATTGACTGATTTTAACTTGTTTAGGATTTTGGTCGATTAATGAGAGTTAATTAATTTGTTAAAATTAGTCAGTTTTCTTGTATTAAACATGTTTAAGTTTCACTTGAACCTAGGAGGAGTCAGTTTGTTTGAGTTAGTTGAATATACCAATCTTAAACTAAAAGTTGAAATTTAAACTGTGATTAATTGGAAGTTAATCATATAATTTAGACTAATCATAGGCATCAAAATCAAGGCTAAATCAAACGACAAAATATGAACAAAACATGAAAAAAAACAATAGGGGATGTTTTTACTAACACAATATTTTAAACTATGAATTCAGGGATTTAATCGATCAATTGTTCGTGCTCGTTTATTGACAGAATTTTAACAAGATAGAAATGTCCAGAAATTAACAGATAAAGGAAACTAACTAAACAAAACCTAATGCCAATCTTGGTCATGCAAAACTACTACATTTAACAGTTAAATCATACAAAATAGTGACAAAATCTAAATTAAATGTATTTTAAAAAAAAAAACAGAAAACATGAAAAAAGGAAAAATACAGGGAATCAGTAAGCATCTAGGGCTTATTTATGGTGACAAATATACAAAAGAAATGGAAGTACCCATTAAAGGGGTTTGGACGAACTCCAGCGACTAACCGGAGTTAAGCCGGACTACGACGACTTTCAAAGTGACCTTTACTCACATGAATCGACGGCTCTTGTCAAAAGCCATCGACTCATGTGAGTTTGAGTCACAGAGTCACCCGGATTCGCCATTAGCAAACATTACAGTTCTGACCACTTCTTAGATCTGGAATTGACGGGATTCGAGTGGGTTTTTAGGGAAGCTGATGGTGGGATGGGGTTAAGGGGACGAAGAAGACCATAGGGTGAAGGTTTGAGGTTGATTGGAAGAGGTCCGGTGGCCGGACGGCGGGGGGATTCTAGGGCGGCTAGGGTTTTTGGAGAGAGGAGAGAGAGAGAGCCGGGTGGAGGGGGGGTTAGGATTTGTGAAATGAAGGGGGTGGGGTGTGATTTGGACATATATATAGCTCAGAGGTGTGGGGTTCGGAACCGTTGGATCGAAATGATCCAACGACTGGGGTTTAATGGGGGCGAAATGGTGTCGTTTGGTTATTATGGGGGACATGCCGAGTTAAGGGGTTTGGGCTGGGTTGTTTGGTGTTTAGGGAGAAAGGATTTGGGCCTGGGCAGCTCTGGCCCAGGTCTGATTTTAACTCTCTTTATTTAACCAAAATCAATTAGTTAAATTCAACTCTAATTTAAACCAAGGAATGGAGTAATTAACTTAATCCTTATTTATTTACAGATTAATCAAGAATGACACGACCAATTCTATATTCCTAATTCAACCCGTGTTTTATCGAATAAAAGATGATTAATTTATGTAGTAATTAGTTATTAAAAACCACATTACGTTAGGTATTTGTCTACCATTTAAATAATTATAACCAATAACTTCATAATGCAGAATTTCAATGATTTTGAAAGATGAATTATGGATATGCAAGAAATGCAGATAATTCACAATTAATTACTGAAGAATCAATCAATATTCATAAAATCAATTGATTTATTGGGATTTTTATAGGACGATACGGCGAGTAAAAATCACATGCTCACACCCACAACTCGAGGCCATACGTCAACTCAAGACAAAAGTAAAACACCCAATAGTTCTTGCTACATCTCCAACAAACTATTTTTGTCTCATTAAAACAATCTGAACACATCTCACCATCAATCATACTCACCACATAGTCATCCAGTCACAAAATCCCACCAATAAAGACACAAATGTACATATAAGTCCCGAATGCACGTGCTCACACAATCAAAATCCCAGTACTCAAGCCATAGATAAGACCCGACCTTAAGTCCTCCAAACTGGCCTATAAAACACATAAAGTCCACATTATGAAATCTCACTAAAATTCCACATGCTTTCAAATCAGTATTTGAGTCAAATCATCTAGTTTAAAATCCAGTTCCCGTGAAAATTCATTTTAAGTTATTTTTCAATAATTTCAACAGAGTCTCAATGAAAAAGAGAGTGAAAAATGATGAAAGCCCTTCGGGCAAAACATCACTCATGTACATCCCCTCAGGCAAGCCTCACAATCACTCTTAAACAGCCACTGGGGCATACCTCACAATCACTCGTAACAGCCCCTCGGGCATACCCCACAATTACTCGTAACAACCCCTCAGGAATACCTCACCATCACTCGTACCTCCAAGTTACTCAGCACTCGGCACTCGGACTCAGTAGGTACATGCGCTCACTGGGGGTGTGTACAGACTCCGGAGGGGCTCCTTCAGCCCAAGCGCTATATCAAGCCAAATCATGGCATAAATCACTCAAGCCCCCGCCCTATATTAAAAATGTAGTGGCGTGCAGTCCGATCCCATAAATATCTTTACAAAATCAGGCCCTCGACCTCACTCAGTCATAAACCTCACAAGCCACTAAGGCATTTCCGTAAAAACAGGGAACTCAGTCCAAAACAACATTTATGTGCATCAAAACAGAGTAATAAAACTAAGTTATGCAGTAAATAGGTTTAATCATGACAAAGTATAGATTTTCGATCGAAAACTATGAGAGGATAGTAAGAAAAAAGGCCCCTAAGGGTCCAAACAGCACTGGCACAAGGCCCAAACATGGCATTCAGCCCAATTTACAGAAACTCTTTCTCAAACACATAAATATGCTGTTGTTTCAACAAAATACACAACTTTATAGTTGCTACAGGACGGACCAAGTCACACTCCCCAATGGTGCACGCCCACACGTCTGTCACCTAGCATGTGTGTCACCCAAAAATAGTAAAAATGATACAAAATCCGGGATATCATACCCTCAGGACTAGATTTATAATCGTTACTTACCTCAAACCGGTCAAATCTCTACCCCGCGATGCTCTTGCCTCTGGACTCGGCCTCTAAAGGCTCCGAATCTATTCACAATCAATACAATATGATCAACATAGGCTAAAGAATCCAATTCCACACGAAAATGCAAAATTATAGGCCAAATCCCGAAATTCACTCAAACCCGGCATCCGGGCCCACACCTCGAAATCTGACAAAAGTTACCAAACCCGAAAGCCCATTCACTTACGAGTCTAATCTTACCAATTTTATTAAAATCCAACCTGATTTGGTCAATCAAATCCTCAAAATTAACTCTCCAATTTTCAAGCCCTAAATTCCCAAATTTATAGCTCAAATTTCCAATTAGATGATGAATAAAGTCATAGATTCATGAAACTTATACCAATATAGGTTAGAATCACTTACCCCAACGTTGCTCCTTGAAATCCTTCGAAAAATCGCCTCACACCCGAGCTCCTCAAATTTAAAATTAAAAAATGGAGAACAAAACCTCGAGATCGGGTTTGTTGCCCAGCAGGTTTGCACCTGCGGAAATGCATCTTCGAAGAGGGCTCTGCTTCTGCAGAATTCATTAACAATCTGACTCCGCTTCTGCGATCAACTGACCGCACATGCGGTCATCGCAGATGCGGGAACCAATCTGCACCTGCGGTCCAAATGTGCACCTACGCCGCTCTTGCGTACCTCGCACATGCGGTTCCTATTCTGCATGTGCGGTAACACCAGCGACAACAGCTTCAACTGCCTTTTTCCAACTCCAAACTCTTCGGTCACTACCCGAAATCACCCCGAGGCCCTCGGGACCTCAACCAAACATGATAACATATCCAAGAATATCATGCAAACTTAGTCGAACCTTCGATTCACTCGAAGCAATATCAAACTACCAAATTACACTCGGATTCAAGCCTAAGAATTTCTAAATCTCCAAATTCCGCAAATGGCGCCGAAATCTACCAAACCTCGTCCGAATGACCTCAAATTTTACACAACGTCACAAATGACACTACGAACCTATTCCAACTTTCGGAATTCCGTTCCGACCCCGATATCTAATTCTTCACTGCCGACAAAAATTGCCAAATTTTTAACTTTTGCCAATTCAAGCCTAATTCTACCACAGAGCTCCAAATTACATTCCGGAAACGCTCCTAAGTCCAAAATCACCTAACGAAGCTATCCGAACCATAAAAATCCAAATCCGAAATAATTACTCAATAGTCAAATCTTGTTCAACCCTTTCAAATTTAAAGCTTCTAGCTGCGAATCATTCCTCCATATCAATCCTGAATAACCTGAAAACCAAAATCAACGATTCACGTAAGTCATAACACATCGTATGGAGCTGCTCATGCCGTCAAATAATCGAGCGAAGTGTAAAATGCTCAAAACGACCGGTCAGGTTGTTACATATTAGTAATGCATAGAACTAATGCTTGTATTATTTCTTCTAATACCTCCTGCCAAACGACCTCTACATGTATTAGCTTGGGTATTATTAATATCTTGTTTTGTATTTTTTTCAAGTTGTGTATAACTAATACTATTAGTTATACATTTCTTATGTATGATTTTTAATTCATGGATAAGTACGTATACAGACAGAATTGTCCTTTCATAACCTTAATATACCAAACTAAACAGTCGATAAGAAATAATTTCAGCATACTAATCTTAATATTATTAGTCTCGGTATTATTAATACATGGAAAAGCAATAACCATGCTAGAATTAAGGGGCAAAGCAGAGAAAAATAATTTTTTTAGCCTTCTTAGAACTTGAGTTTCTTATTATTTGTACGCAGTCGGGAAATTCACAATATATATACATAAGTTAAAGCGTTATGCCAATATTTTATTGAAGCTGAAAATAATAATTTAATATCCATTTATGCAAAAGGACTTATGGAATGGAAAAAGTATCTGATATCTATTGAAAGGATGTAACTCACAATGTAAATTAACAAGTACAAGTATTTTCATCATGTATAATTATGAGAGGAAGATAATAAAATTATGATAGTTAAATATGAGAGTTAATAAAATTATGGAAGCCAAAAATTGTATCAAATTCTGGCGATTCTGCAAACCTATGCAATAAAACTGACACAAAATATATTATTTTGTAGGAGTTGAAAAACATGCCACAAAATGAATTAGTAGTAGGAGTTTTTATGACTCCCACAAATAAACCGTCATAATTTAACATATTTTTTGTAGTGATTTATATTAGCAGAAACTATTATTTTCATCAAAATACTCCTCAACCATATTAGCATAATTCTGGTTAATGTTGCAGATAAGGTGAAGTTTGGAACTTGCATGGCAAACTGCAGTGAGAACTATTGCATTGGCAACAGTGCTGTAGAGAAAGCTTAAGAAGCAAGCATTTGCTCTATGAAATAAGTAGAAGTGTTGCCACAGTATGTGTCTGTGATAATGACAATGTGTACTCCTATAAATAAGTGGCAAACTCGTGTGTGTGATCCAATTATCTAATAAGATCCTTTCAGTTCAGTCAATATATCCCTGACCTTTTTACGGGAAAAAAAAATCATATATCAACGAGAAAATCAAAACCTAAGTTAAATTGATGGATTATATAATCAACACGATCAATAATAACTATACCTCAGTTCTAACCGTCGATAACTTTATCTAACGGCCGAAGATCTAGATACCTACCCGTATACATCACATGTTCATAAACTTTATATATATACCCGAAATTGCTTTAAGATTTCATGCTTTTTGTAAGAATATAAAATCGAAATATTCCTAATTAACTTTTTATGTTATTCATTCCAATAACCTTGAGGGAAGAAAGCATATAGTTCATCCAGCTAAACCTGATATTATCGACAACACAGCTAGCGAAGCATGGACATTAGTTTGGCTCTGTGAAGAAATAAATGAGGTTATCCAATATTAACACCATGCAATTATAATGGAAATTATAAGATTTTGTTGTATTAAAAAATAATGTAACTCTTTTTTAAATATGCAACTGTTGGTAAATCTTTTCTTTGTTGTTGCACTGTATTGACCTATATGTATATTCAACTTCTTACTTTAATTAAATCTGGAACTGCTTTAAGATTATCATACTTTTAGTAAGAATATATATAAATCTTAGTTTTATACACACATATATAATTGTGTATCATTCTTAAACTGTGACGACCCGACATGTCTTTTTGAGTATCTGCACTTTGCTCAGTATTTTGAGGGCTCGAGTATCTCTGTGTTATGTTGTGGGACTTGTTGGTATGTTTGGACGTGGTCCCGAGGGGCTCGGGTGAGTTTCAAATAAGTTTGGGCTGCGTTGCGCTCGTTTTCTTATGTTTCGACGTCGTTTCTTCAAGCATAAATGGTACCACATTAAGCAAACGAGCTCCAATTTCTGTTTTGATTGAAGCATTAGACCCGTATCGTAATTATGGAGTCATAGCAAAAAGAACCATCAAATTTGGACATCGTATTAGAAATATGGTCATTTTACTAAAAATTGGGTTGCTAGATTTTTCAGATTAATTACGATATTGCCACTGAATTCATATTTAAAAATCTACACTATTTACAAATATTGAAACCAACATATCTCCTTCATTATAAGGTCAAATGGAGTGATTCAAAAGCCTAAATTGACTAAAATATCACAAGAAATTCAGTGGAGGCGTAAAAGGTCAGTTTGGGGATCGTTTGACACGAGAAACGGGACAGAATAACTGACAAAAAAAATATATAAAACTAGGGTTTGTTCATTTGGTCATATATTGAGTTGGGGAGCTTGGATTTGGGGGATTTTGGAGGTGATTTTCACTATATGGATTGGGTTAAGTGTTCTCTACTCGGTTTTGGTTATATTTCATGAATCCATCTTCGTTTTTGGGATTTGATTGATAATTTCAAAGTGATATTTGGGGGTTTTTGCTTAAAGTTTCATAATATGAATTTTTGAGTTTCATCGATTTAGAGTAAAAATTGAGTGAAACTAGTATGGTTGGACTCGTAATTTAACGGGTTGTCGGATTTTGTGAGTTTTATCGGGTCCGAGGCATGGGCCCGCGTGTGATTTTGGACGGATTTGGGATTTTATTTAGGATTTGATCTTTATCATTTGAAATTATTTCCTTCGGCTTTATTTGATGTATTTGAGTTGCTTTTGCTAGTTTTGACACGTTCGGAGGTCACTACGCACGTGATGTTATTTTTGGAGCATCGTTTGGCATGCTCAGTATTATAATTGACTTTTTCGAGGTAAGTGTTTTGCCTAACTTTGTTGAGGAAATTTTTCCTCTTAATTGTCATTGTTTTCTACCTGCGGGGGTGATACATATATGAGGTGACGAGTGTATATGTATGTGTCAGGGTTAATCATGCTTTGGGAGGGGGGTGGATTATGTTACATTTATGTTTATAGAATTTCGTGACCTCTTGCTTCATTCCTCACTTGACTTTTAGATATTAAGAACCTAGTATTAAATGTTTGAATAGAGACTTAGCCTATTATAACTTGATCAAATTTGATGAAACTCTAAGAATACATTGATGTGTCTAATTCGGTCATCCCTATGGATAATCATTAATACATTGTTACGACTGATATTTTGATATGCTAGATTCCATACTTGTACTGTTGATAAATTGTGGGATTTGTGGAAGTAATTGAATTGTTTGTTCCTTGAGGGTTCATTGAGTCATTGTTGGCTTTGGAAACAACAATTGAGAACTCTTTTGGAATTTTTGTTTGAACCCTCTCCTCGATGTTATTTATTCTCCTTCCCTTGTCATTTTATTGATATTCATATGCTGGTGAGGAAGAGAGTAAATCACGAAGGGTGATACCATATCATTGTCTATATTCATTATCATGTGAGGAAGAATGTAAAGCACGAAGGGTGATGTCGTGCTATTTTTTATATTCATTATCATGTAAGGAAGAGTGTAAAGCACGAAGGGTGATGTCGTGCCATTTTTTATATTCATTATCATGTGAGAAAGAGAGTAAAACACGAAGGGTGATGTCGTGTCATTGTTTATATTCATTATCATGTGAGGAAGAGTGTAAAGCACGAAGGGTGATGTCGTGCCATTGCATTTATACTTTTATACTTTTGTATCATTGCGAGTTCATGGCACGATGGGTGTTTCCGAGCAAGTTAGGACGAGGGAAACACATTATATTATGATATTCTTTCTTGCATATATCTTCATGTCTTACCTTATAGTTCTTATGTGACTTGTTGTCACTGTTCTGCCCTTATTCTTTATCCCAATCGTTGTTGTGTTGCATGTGCCTTCTACTTGTTTAATTTTAAAACATCATGCCTACTTTCTGTTGTTATGACTGCACCCATGTCATACCTGTTTCATTGCACTTACGTACGAGTCTTCTTCCATGTTGTCCCTTCATGCCTCTATTTGTTTCAATATAAAGAACATGTACCCGTCTCCCCTTCTCTTATTTGTTATATCCATCTTCACGACTCCATCATGCTAGTTAGTTGAAACTATAACCCTTTTCCTAATTGTGGTCATTACCTCTATGCTCTCTGCTTAGTCTGTTACTGATGTTCTTCAACTGCTTGCATATTTCCTTCCTTGTCATTTTTATTATCGGTATTTCTGTCATTTGATTGGTCCTATTTTACGCATATATGGTGAGGATGAGATAAATGCATGAAGGGTATTGTCGTGCCATTAGATTTGATGTCTTAAGTACTTCTTTCACACTATGAAAGTTTTGAGGTGATTGTTGTGGTTCATGGACTTTCGTTCTAAGGAAAGGCCTGGATAAGATACTGGAAACTGTTGAATTCTGATTCTTTCTGATACTCCGTTATTGCTTTGTACGGTCGCATTGTGTACTCTATTCTATTATTCTGTCCTATAGTTCTATTGTTAATTTACATTATAGTGTTTATTAATGAGCATCTTTTAACTAAAAGCCTCGTCACTACTTCGACGAGGTTAGTCAAGATACTTACCAGTACATGGGGTCGGTGGTACTGATACTACACTTCTGCACACTCTGTGCATACTATTGGAGCGAAGCTGTTGAAGAAGTCGAGAGCTGACCCTGAAGATGTTCGTGTATTCTGGATAGAAGCTGTCACTTGTCCTTGGTAGTATTAAACATTATTAATCCGTTCATGTAGTTTTCAAACAGATCGTGTGATTATTTATATTTGCTTGTAAATTCTAAATCCTAGAAGCTCATGATTCATACTACCAGTTCTTTGGTAAATTTGTAAAAGTTCAGATAAATCCTAATTTAAATTCCTATAAGTTCATTTGATTTATATTTTTTTGTTAATTGGCTTACCTAGCGGGTCAAATTAAGTGCCATCATGACCTGTGATTTTTGGGTCGTGACATAAATATAGATTATCAGTTTTATGAACTTAATTATATTAACGAACAACTAATATATTTTGTAGTCGATCCTTAAATTATCATGTTATATCACATGTAACAATGAAAAAATAGTAAGAAGAAAGAAGATTATTAGGAACTTAGATGAAAGGCGCAAAGAAAATGATAAAAGTTACTCCTTTATTTTTTAGGGATTGGTCTAAGATAGTCCTTTAAATATGTATTTAAGTAATTTTAGTTCTTTATTATTTTTAAAACCAGCACTTTCAATCTCTGTTATAAATAATAACACATATAAGCAGTTAAATTTGACGTAATTGACTTATGAGAAGTATACGAGGCATTAAACTTAAAAAATCTGCGACAAGCTTCCCGCGGTTCATTTTTTTCAAATTGTAACTTTGAAAAATTCTTAATGACAATATTAACAACGGGTTAGTCGAGAACTCGTAGAAGATATATGTCACGACCCAAAATAATACATGTCGTGTTGGCACCTATCTTAATATTAGGCAAGCCGACAACTTCAGTAACCCACAAATATCTTTTTGGTGGAACATAATATTTGAAATCAATAGACAATCTCACAAATATAGATATAAATACACTCCCAAAACCCAGTGTTACTGAGTACATGAGCATCTAAATGATAACAAAGTCTGACTGATAAACACATTGTCTGAGAATATAGAAAAGTACAATATCTGAAAGGAAGAGAGAGTCAAGGTCATCCGGTGCCAGACAACTACCTTAATAGTCTCTAACTGAAACACTCTGAGATCTAATAATAGTCGCCGTGTCCGGAAGCACCTGGATCATGTCACGACCCAAAAATCTAACATGTCGTGATGGCGCCTATCATGGAACTAGGCAAGTCGACATTCTCTATATGCTTTCAATATATATAACAGAAGTGAGCTAAAGCAGTTAAATTAACAAAAGTTTTACATAACCTCGGGGTAAAGACCCAAAACAGAAGTGCGGCATAATAGCCCGACATCGGGGTTTCACTAAGTCATAAGCATCTAACAACAATCTAGATACAAAATCTACCACAGTTTGTGCCAAATGCCAAAAACAAGAGAAACAAGATGATAAGAAGGAGGAACAAGGATTGCGGACGCCAGCTGCTAGCTCGTAAGTCTCCGAAAGTCAGCTCGCACGAACTCAGCGATCGCTAGAACTGTACACACCTGGATCTGCACATGAAATACAGGGTTTAGCATGAGTACAACCAACTCAGCAAGTAACAAAATTAAATAAAGAACTGAGAAGCAGTGACGAGCTATGAAAATACAGTTCNTCTCTGTTATAAATAATAACACATATAAGCAGTTAAATTTGACGTAATTGACTTATGAGAAGTATACGAGGCATTAAACTTAAAAAATCTGGGACAAGCTTCTCGCGGTTCATTTTTTTCAAATTGTAACTTTGAAAAATTCTTAATGACAATATTAACAACGGGTTAGTCGAGAACTCGTAGAAGATATATGTCACGACCCAAAATAATACATGTCGTGTTGGCACCTATCTTAATATTAGGCAAGCCGACAACTTCAATAACCCACAAATATCTTTTCGTGTGGAACATAATATTTGAAATCAATAGACAATCTCACAAATATAGATATAAATACACTCCCAAAACCCAGTGTTACTGAGTACATGAGCATCTAAATGATAACAAAGTCTGACTGATAAACACATTGTCTGAGAATATAGAAAAGTACAATATCTGAAAGGAAGAGAGAGTCAAGGTCATCGGGTGCCAGACAACTACCTTAATAGTCTCTAACTGAAACACTCTGAGATCTAATAATAGTCGCCGTGTCCGGAAGCACCTGGATCATGTCACGACCCAAAAATCTAACATGTCGTGATGGCGCCTATCATGGAACTAGGCAAGTCGACATTCTCTATATGCTTTCAATATATATAACAGAAGTGAGCTAAAGCAGTTAAATTAACAAAAGTTTTACATAACCTCGGGGTAAAGACCCAAAACAGAAGTGCGGCATAATAGCCCGACATCGGGGTTTCACTAAGTCATAAGCATCTAACAACAATCTAGATACAAAATCTACCACAGTTTGTGCCAAATGCCAAAAACAAGAGAAACAAGATGATAAGAAGGAGGAACAAGGATTGCGGACGCCAGCTGCTACCTCGTAAGTCTCCGAAAGTCAGCGCGCACGAACTCAGCGATCGCTAGAACTGTACACACCTGGATCTGCACATGAAATACAGGGTTTAGCGTGAGTACAACCAACTCAGCAAGTAACAAAATTAAATAAAGAACTGAGAAGCAGTGACGAGCTATGAAAATACAGTTCATTTCAAAAGTTTTCAGTAAAGAGTGAACATGCTGCCTAATCTAGTAGTTTAGGTCAAATAGGTTCGAGCTCACGTAAAATTATATGAAATTTCCAGAAATTTCACAACAATAATAGATAACAACGAAGTACAACAATAAATAAGAACAAGTACAGCCTCTTAAGGCAACAATCACTCAACTCATCTCAAAAACTCATACTCTCAGCTCTCATCCCTCAATACACACTCTCAACATGTACCTGCGCTCACTAGGGGTGTATGGACTCCGGAGGGGC